>JADRCC010575585.1:0-31742 GCA_019843855.1 Hylomyscus alleni
CATACAATAGCTGATATGAGGCCCCCAAACACATATAGAGCAGAGGACTGCCAGGTCTGGACTCTGGACCCAGGTCAGAGAAGATGCACCTAACCCTCAAGAGACTGGAGGCCCCAGAGAGGTTAAAGTTCTGGTATATTGCTGGGCCATGGTGGCGCACGCCTTTGATCCCAGCATTTGGGAGGCAGAGGCAGGCGGATTTCTGAGTTCGAGGCCAGCCTGGTCTACAGAGTGAGTTCCAGGACAGCCAGGGCTACACAGAGAAACCCTGTCTCGAAAAACCACACACACACACACACAAAAAAAAAATGGTGGGGACATCCTCATGGAAAACAGGGACAGGGAGGAGGTATGGGATGTGGAACAGCAGGAGGGGAGACCAAAACAGGACTAAATTCTGGAGTAGAAAAAAAAGAATAAAAAATGAAATTTAAAAAAAAAAATCACACAACAAGTAAGTCAACATGTCTAACAAAGAACACTTTAGTTTTCTGTGAATGTTTCAAATTAAAAGTTATTAGTACTTAGTAATTTAGTAGCAGTAGTACTAATTTAAGAAATTTAAAATAGAAATTACTCAGGTAAAATAGAAATTACTTTAGGTAGATACAGATTTATATCAATTCAGCCTATCACATATAGAAAAGATTAATTGTAGCCATTTTTCCTTACTGTCTACAGGTTTCTCTCACCTTGAGTCTACAACAATTTTCTAATCTCTCCTTGCCTAAAACATTTAAGTAGTAACCCATTTGACGCCAGAATTTATATCAAATTGGAGAACATGTTTAGAAATGCAACACCGAGAAACAAGTAATGTAACAAGTCTAACAATTCTAAGGATTAAGCATTCATTGTCAAAGTGATAGCCATTTGGCTTCCAGTTAGGTCTGTCTTCTAGACTTATAGATTGACATTTTCTTGCCCTGTCCTCACACTATAGCTCAACATTACAAATCATATTGTAGCAATAATTATGCATCTCTTACTTTCAGGGCTCATTCTTCTGCCTGTGACTCAGTAGGGAGATAGTGATGATGTCTTCTTGTGTTCATCACATGGCAAATATTATTATTAAGCAGTAATTGTAATATGCTCAAAAACCAATAAAAACATTTACTGATAGTTTAATGTTATGCCACATTATAGTATGGTAAACTAAAAATGCTTGTTAGGTGAACTAATGATTTGGGCTAATAATACATGTTTATTTACTGGAAATGAAGAAGGTAAAATTTAGTAATTCATATACTTGACTCAACAAATATAAAATACAAGAGTAGTATCTAGATTAACTTGTTGATAATGTAGATCATTGACCATCTAACCACACTCTATCTGGCTTTTTCCATAATCTCTTACCATTTACAGAAAATTCATTTATATAACTAATATTTGGTAAATAGAAATCTACATGCTTTTGCTTTTTTTATAATACATAAGTTTCTCAGCAAGAGTCAATAGTGCCTTTATTTTTATCATTTATAATCTAATTACGACAAAATTATAATGCATCTAAAGATCAAAGAGTCAGATGAACATTCTTTACACAATACTTTCTACTTTACCTCATTAATGCCATCAAAGGCACACATAGAATATAAATGCCTATTGTCAAAAGAACAAAATAACTAACCTCATTAAAATTTAAGTGAGAATACATGAATTAAGGAACAATTAGTAATATCATGGCAAATATTTTAACTGCTAATTAGTTTCATATGGAGAGGTAGGGCTCCTGAGGTTATCACAATGAAATGTGTAAGCTGCTGAGCACACATTTCATGGCATAGCACATGAAGCAATGACAAAAAATGCTTTCTCACAGAAAACCTTTCAGTAAGTAATCATGAATATCAACAATACCAGTAAGCTAAGCTATATCCTACCACACATATGGAATAATTACAGGCAGTAACAATTTTTATTTGAACCAAAGTCATGAGAATTGGTGGAGGACTATTGAATTACTTATTGGTTCCAATGAAATATTGACTCTGTTTGATAAATCTGAGTCAGGGAAGACCTGAGGTGGTTTATTATTAAGATGCTGATGAGGAGATATTCCTGTATCATTCAATGTCTTGGACTTTTATTGATTTATTTTGTTTTGTTCCATAGGATTTTTAGAGAAAATAAATATCTATTGTGTTGTTTATGATGGGTCTAGTCTATAATAAATGTTTACATTTTAAAACTATAAAGTCATTTGAAAAATAATAATTGTAATATAACAATTCTATATTTCAGAGTTGATATGGTCTATTAAGCATTCATCACAAGCTTGCGGAACTACACTAAAGGCTAAGAAACCACACTAAAGAGTTATTCAAATGAGAGGCCCAGTCTTTGGAAGTAGGTCCAACCCATTCTTGTTCTGGACTGCTTTCTCCAATTCATGCTTAGGAGGGAAGTGAAGAGCTGCCAGGAGGCCCACCATATTCTGCCCATAGGCTGCGACATGTGAAACTGTGAGCCAAGATAAACCCTTCTATCCCTAAATGGGTTCTGTTCAATATTCTGTAACATGGCTGTGGGAGTTGGGGACATCCTCTTGGAGATGGGGGCAGGGGGAAGGAGCTATGGGATGTGGAACAGGCAGAGGACAGATAGGGAGGGGGATGAAGACTGGACTGTAAAAAAAAGCATTAAAGAATAAAAAAAAATAATGTTTATCACTTAAAAAAAAGAAAAAGTAACTTACACAATTGTAAGTCAATTATTTGTTACTTATTGAGACATGTACAAACACATCAAGCATAGTGTAACATCTCAAGTGTTAGAGTCAGACTAGACACCATGACTCCTATTTCTATTCCACATATTTTTTTGGAAGCAATTAGTTCTTACAACTTTCATAGACTGAACTAGTAAGTCAATGATACTCTGTTTGACTTCAACATGAGTGGGCCCTTTTCAAAGTCTGCTTTGAAGAATGCTACAAACATTTAGGAATTTACAAAAAGACAACAGGATGCTTATAAGAAAAAAAAACAGCTTCACAGTGTCTGTTTGTCTGTCCATTGTTCCACATAATTATTCCATAATATATTTTTGGTATTTTTATTTATTTTTATTTATTTATTTGTATAACAGTTGTAAATACAGATACTTAATATCTATAACATTGAAGAAATGAAAATAAAAACCTTTTAAATCACTGTTACCTCAAAATAAGTGGTGGGGATGGGAGAAAAGAGAATCCTATACCGTTTCTTTGGGCATCAATTGTAGTGCATTGTGGGAAACAATATGGAAGTTTCAATAGAAATTAAAAACAGATTACCATGCAACCCTTCAGTCCCTATTGTGGGTGGATACACAAGGAACATGAGACATCTTGTAAAACATCTAACACCAGTGTTCATTGTGGGGTCTCTCATAAAAGCAATAGTATCCATAGAAAGGCAAGGATATAAAAGACTGTAAGGAATCTTTTTCGGCCTTAAAAATTAGAATACCTTGTCCTTTATCAAAACATGGCTTCAGCAAATAACTAATTAGGACATTATACCAAATAAACTAATCCAGACATGAAAAAAATTTTCTATTAGTTCCCCCTTATATGGGAAATCTAAATAAAAAGTCCAATACAAAAGAAGTGGACAATTAAACAATGGCTACTAAATGCAGGGCCAAGGAAAATAAGAAAATGTCAATCAAAGAATACAGTATTTTATACGATAAATAAGTCTGAAGGCAATGTACAGTATTAGCAGCTGTGCTTCCAAATGGCATGCTAATTCAAGATATCAGGTGCATGAGTAAATTATAGCAGATCTTCCCACAGTGGGAAGGGAGGAGGGTATATGACCTATTATGTCAGTTAGTTTATTTCTCTATGATATACATATATATATTAAATTTGATACATTTATGATATTATATAAATATAAATAAATAACATAATTGATAGATCATATAATATGCTTTTTTACTATATTAATCCTATTTCATTGCTAACTCTCTGGGTCAATATTTCCTACTGTACTTTCTATCCCCTTTTTGATGTTAATCAACTAAATTATATAAAGTAAAGACTGTTAAATTTATGAAATTTTGTATTGTCACACAAAAATTGCAAAAATACCCATGAGATATTTTTAAGTTGTTTTCAGTATTGAACTTCCTATGAGCTCTTAAATTAAGAAGATAATAACTTTAAATATATAGTTTTCTAATTTTTTATTTCTTGATTTGTAAATGGAATTGCATTTCTCAATTATTTAGGCTAAATATAATAAATTAAAATAAACCATGAATGTTCTTTTTCTAGAATTCATTAGTTAGTCATACTGTTTTGTTAAGAAATAGAAATTTATATGGTTTGTGCACTTATTAAAGTACTTAAAACTAAATTAAATTAGAGACTATATATCTAATACTACATATAAAATACTGACAATTGGAGGAGCATGACAGTTACAATGTTTTATGAGAAATTACAATTGGAAAAAATAAATCCATTACTTAGAATCTTTAAAAGGAGAATACTTATAGCTTTTGACAAACATAATTAAAATCATGAACATAAAACTGTAAACATTCTCTGAAGAATTATCTGAAGAATTCCTAAAATAAAATGATGATTGAAGTTCCAGAGATCATTGGGATTAGCAGGAACATCATGAAATCTAATAGTAGTGCATTCATACATATTAAAACAAAAATATTTGTCTAAGTTCCTAATTGTGGTATATAACGTTCCTTACCTAGAAACCACAAATGATCAATGACAGAACAATTGGTTAATTTTCTTTACTGAACAATAAGCTTAAGTTCACAAATAGACTAATACAGAAATAAGTACACAATAGCTAAAATCATCATAATATAAACATAATTTTCAAGGAATGATAGATATTAATCAGTAGAAGTCAAGTAGTAATATATACTATGACAATGATATAGAAACCACATAGAACCTTTAGTTGTGGGAAAGTAGAAGACAACAGTACAAGGAATCTGTAGGGTCTTGGAAAGAGTTTGGAACTAAACTGGTTGCACTATCTAAATGGCACAATTTGATAAATTTATTGAATTGCATAATTGTCAGAAGAGCATTTTCTATTTAAAATGCACATTTTAATTTACATTGATAACATACAGGCTGAAACATAAGAGTAGATGTTTTCTCCTAAGAAAACACAGAAACTAGCATGGGACCAATATTAAATGGAGAAGTCATGTTTGTAATTACATAAGGTCCTAACAGAACAGCAAAGATTTATTAAACATGACTGATCATTTAGCTAAAAATTAAGTAATCTATTTTCTAGCAAAAATAAAAAAGACAAGGTTCCAAGATAAATTCAATTTAATAGAGAAATTTGACTTAGACTAGGGGAAATAAAATAAGCAGGTCTTTGAAAGCTAACCTACTTAACCTCACTTAAAAAAGCATTCAGTTCCCCAAGGTCAGTAAAGCTACACAGCCTGATTGGAGTTCACTCTCACCAGTGTCTAAGCTTAGAACTTTAAATGGGCTGATGTTTGGAACATTCTTTAATGGTAATTCCTATAATTCCAACACTCTAAACTCTCCTGCTTCATTAGCAGTCAAAAAATTTTGTAATCATTCAAGGACCAAAAGTCAGCAGATTTCCAACTATTAATATTCCTGAAGTAGCTATGATACTGCCAGTCTTCATTGTAGATCTCAAATTAAAATAGTCATCTGTTTTCTGAATCAACAGGTCCAAGGGAAAGAAGTTCCTTTTCCTATCATTAGTAGAACTGGTATCCCTAGTCACAGGAATTTATAGCATGCTTCTTTAGTTGATTGAACACAAACATCTGATTCTCAAATTATGTTTATATATAATGTCCATTTTTTTTATAATTTTTGAAGGATAAAATAATTCAAGAGTCACAGATAAGTTTTAAAAATCCAGATGACTCCCATTACACATTCCAGTCTGCTATAATAAATGAAGTTTTCAAATCATCTTGCAAAGTGAACAATTTAACTGTATTGTTCAGTAGAAATATCTTCCTCTTAGCTCTGGTTATATTTAGTAATATGAAAAACATAATCAGTACTGGTCTGTAAACCTTATGGATATCTTGAAGGATACAGAAAAAGAGAGTAAGGCACTGCTAATTTCACTGTAAAGCGAGACCTATGTATAATGAATTTGCATAATTTTAATAAAATGTTAAATCAGTGAGATATTTTTAATGTTTCTCTATAAATAGACTTCATACAGGCACAGAACAGGGCAGTGTTTATTATTCTAAGATATAATTTCTAACTGTTTTTATTTTATTCACCACTCAAATTATCTATATAATTTATTATTCCTCAAATTCTAAAGTATATAAATAATACATATACTGTTTCTGCTAGAATTTTAATTAATACACTTCTCTTAACTTCTGTAACGGATAAAAAGTAAGCAAGATGTAAATCTCCTGCCTTAAGGTGTAGTGTGCACTTCTGGGCTTCGCCTCTTTTCCTTTATGCCTGCTCGAATTTTAGTAAGCTAAATGTTTACATACTATATGAATTCATCATTTTTTTCCACCGAATGAAAGTTCTAAATTTAGAGGCTGAGAGATGAAAGTGGTGAAGTAGCTGGCCTATCACACAGTTTGGTATCTGTCTTGTCATTAACTGATAATGCAAATAATTCAGATACTCCATTGTTCTCTCTAAGTTATACTCTACTACTTATTCAGTCACTCCTAATTCTGACTGATTACTAAGATGATTCATGGATTTTATGCCTCATATTTCTGGTTAATTACATTCTAAAGTAATCTCTAATGGCAGTATAACACAATGATGCTATATAATTATAATATCTATTCTCAGACACTTCCACCTTAGAATCAAATGCAGAGAGAAAGAACCAATGTGTTGTGACTACCAAGCTTAATAAGGTAAATAGATTCATTTTGTTCTAAAGTTTGTTGGAATCTGTGTAAATGGAAAATCAGCTTAATGGTCTGAGACGCCATTTAAAGATTTGAACAGAACATTTAACTAAAGTGAAATGGAACACTTTAGAAGTGAGTGAATGAGCATGTGTGTGTGTGTGTGTGTGTGTGTGTGTGTGAGAGAGAGAGAGAGAGAGAGAGAGAGAGAGAGAGAGAGAGAGAGAGAGAGAGAAAATCTTGTTGATCAGGCTTTGTACTTGTGTTGTGATACTTCTGTCTTTAATACTCTGACACTGAGTTAATATAGCATTTAGTAATGCTATATTTCTAATAGGATGTTAACAATATGAAACAAATATTAAATAGAAATAGTCATATACAATAAGCAAAATATTAAATAGAAATAATCATATACAGTAAGCAGAATGCTAAATAGAAATTATTTTATATAGTTAACAGAATAATCAGGTAAATGATATAAAAACTGTTTAGGTAAATTATATAATAGTACTATTAGCAGAATATTTTTTAACACTTCTAGTCACAGGATCAAATAAATTCTCATACTTTGTATTCTAAAACAATTCAAATTCATTATGTAAATATGGCCCTTTTTCGTATATGAGGAGAAAAAAATAACTTGAAAACTCAAGGACTAACTGTTTTCTTGTTTATAAGTTTCCAAAAGAAAAATCATCTTTTGTTAGGGAAATGCTACACAACCACACATCTTTCACAGGTGACACCTTCCTTTATTTGGGGCAGCACCTAGTTTAAAAGCACACGCCTTTAATCCCAGCACTTGCAAGGCAGAGGCAGGTGGATTTTTGAGCTTGCAGCTAGCCTGGTCTACAGTGTGAGTTCCAGGACAGCCAGGGCGACAGAGAAACCCTGTCCTGAAAAACCAAAGGGGAAAAAAAAAACTATGATGGAGTGAAAGCCAGGGACCCTCAGCATCCACACTATTTTTATAGCCTTATAATGTGATCATTGCACTGGAGATGTCATATGATAATCTTGATGTGCTTAGGACTATACACTTATATGGCACATGTATCTGGCCATGTGTTCTCGTTTCAAGGATAATAATAACTCTATTATCCAAATGCAAATGGATTATGCTCCCCCAGTTTTATGAACAACACCTTTAACTCTGACAAGAGGATGTGGCTATTTCTTGATTTTTATGCTTGATTAGCTAAGTAAGCAGTACTGACTCGATTTTACTCCATTCTTTCCTGACTTTGCATCTTCCTCTTCCATAGTGGCTTAATCTCTAGCAAGGCATCATTAAAAAGACAGCAAAGAACTGAAGTAGAGCTTTGTGTTTATTTTCCTATAAACCTACGGCCCAAAATAAATGACCATGAAAAAAGATACATACTCGTGCATCAATATAATCAGTTGCTTCCACAAATGACATTTCCAAAAGCTGTAGTAACTAACTGTACAGTAACTGACTGACATCCTTTCTCAACCCTCAAGAACTGCTTTATCGTCATACTTCCTCTCTTCTCCTGAGATTTGCTCCACTTCTTTGATATTACTTCAAACTATGGGACCACAAGCAAAGAAATTGATATCATATGTATTCTGAGATTTGGGGCTAATATCCACATATTAGTGAGTATATACCATGTGTGTTCTCTTGTGCCTGGGTTACCTCACTCAGGATGGTATTTTCTAGTTCCATTCATTTGCCTGCAAATTTCATGATGGCATTTTTTTTTTATAGTTGATTAGTACTCCATTGTATAAATGCACCACAGTTTCTGTATCCATTCTTCTGTTGAGGGACATCTGGGTTATTTACAGCTTCTGGATGTTACAAATAAGGCTGTATAAAATCATGGAGCATGAATATGTTGAAACATCTTTTGGGTATATGCACAGGAGTGGTATAGCTCTGTCTTTAGGTAGAACTATTTCCAATTTTCTGAGGAACCACCAGATTGATTTCCAAAGTGGTTTTACCAGCTTGCGGTCTGAACAGCAATGAAGGAGTATTATTCTCTCTTCACATCCTCCCCAGCATCTGCTGTCACATGCATTATTGATTTTACATGTTCATTTTGATTTGCATTTCCCTGGTAAGTAAGGGTGTTGAACAATTCTTTAGGTTCTTCTCCGCCATTCTAGATTCCCCAGTTGAGTAGTCTTTGTTTAGCTCTATATCCCTTTTTTAATAGGGCTATTTGGTTCTCTAGAGTCTAACTTCTTGAGTTCTTTATTTATTTTAAATACTAGCCCTCTATCAGATATAGATTCCCCCAATCTGTGGGTTGCTGTTTTGTCCTATTGATAGTATCCTTTGACTTACAGATGATTTTCAATTTTATGAGATCCCATTTGTCAACTGTTGACCTTAGAGCATGAGTCATTGCTGCTCTGTTCAGGAAATTTTCCCCTGTGCCAATGTGTTTGAGGCTCTTCCCTGCTTTCTCTTCTATTAGATTCAGTATATCTGGTTTTATGTGGAGGTCCTTGGTCCATTTGAACTTGAGCTTTGTACAAGGATATAAGAATGGATCAATTCATATTCTTCTACATTCTGACCACCAGCTGAACAAGCACCATTTGTTAAAAATGTTGTCTTTTTTACCACAGGATAGGTTTGGCATGTTGGCCAAAGATCAAGCGACCATAGATGTGTGGGGTTATTTCTGAGTCTTCAATTCTATTCTATTGATCTACCTGTCTGTTTCTGTGCAAATATAATGCATGCTGTTTTTTTTAAGATTTATTTATTTTATATGAGTACACTGTAGCTGTCTTCAGACACATCAGAAGAGGGCGTCAGATCTCATTACAGATGGTTGTGAGCCACCATGTGGTTGTTGGGATTTGAACTTAGGACCTTTGGAAGAGTAGTCAGTACTCTACCTGCTGAGTCATCTCACCAGCCTGCTGTTTTGTTTTGTTTTGTTGGGATTTGTTTGTTTGTTTGTTTTTAAATCACTATTGCTCTATAGTACAGCTTGAGGTCAAGGATGGTGAGTCCCACAGAAGTTCTTATATTGTTGAAAATAGCTTTCACTGTCTTGGGTTATTTGTTATTCCAGCTGAATTTGAGAATTGCTCTCTCTATGACTATGAAGAGTTGAGTTGGAATTTTGATGGGGACTGCATTGAATATGTAGATTGCTTTTGGTAAAAAGGCCATTTTTACTATGTTAATCCTGCTACTCTATGAACATTGGAGGTTTTTTCATCTTCTGAAGTCTTCTTCAATTTCTTTCCTCAGAGACTTGAAGTTCTTGTCATACAAATCTTTCTCTTGCTTTATTAGAGTCACACCAAGATTTTTTTTATATTATTTGTGTCTATTTCAAAAGGTGTTTTTTATATTATTTGTGTCTATTTAGACAGGGAGAAAAAATGAAACAGAGACTAATTTCTATCTCAGTCCTTTTTTCCTTTGAGTAGAGGAAGGCTACTGATTCTTAGTGTTAATTTTATATCAAGTCACTGTTCTGAAGTTGTTTATCAGTTGTAGGGTTCTCTAGTAGAAGTTTTGGATTTGTTTGTGTATACTATCACTTCATCAACAAATAGTAATATCTTGACTTTCTCCTTCCCCATTTGTATATCTTTGATCTCCTTTTGTTGTTCGGAGCTTAAGAAGATAGAAGACCAATATATAGAGGGTCAGGAAATAGAATAGAAATAGGTAGTAGTGGGGGATATGGTACTGAGGTACTAGAAAGTTGCAGATGCCAGGGAAGCTCCCAAGATTCAACAGGGATGACTTTAGTGGAAATAAGCTCCAAAGGGGAGTTAGAACCTGTAGAGACCACCTCTAGTAGATGAGCATAGTTTCCAGTTGAGGAATGGGATCATCCAGCCATCTTAAAATTATTAATCCAAAGTGTTCCTGTCCAAAGAAAGACAGGGAGAAAAAATGAAACAGAGACTAAAGAAAAGACCATCCAGAGACCACTGCACCTAGAGAACCATTCATCTGCAGACACCAAACCTCAACACTATTGTTGATGTCAAGAATAGATTTCTGACAAGAGCCTGGTATAAACTATTCCCTAAGAGGTTCTACCAGCACCTGACCAGTACAAATCTAGATACTCATAGCCAACCATCAGACTGAGCACAGGAACCACAATGGAAGAGCTTGAGGAAGTTCTAAAGGACATGAAAGAGAATGCATCCCCATAGGAAGAAAAGTATCAATCAACTAGACCACCCAGATCTCCCATATACTAAACCACCAAACAATGATTATACATGGAGGGATCCATGGCTCCAGATATATATGTAGCAAAAGATGGCCTTATCTGACATCAATGGAAGGGGAGGTCCTTGGTCTTGTGGAGGCTTGATGCCAGAACTTAGGAGGATGTGAGAGTGGTAAAGCAGGAGTAGGTGAGTGGGTAGAGGAGCACCCTTATAAATGCAAGGAGGATGTGGGAGAAGTGGGATGGGAAGTGGGGTTTGGGAGGGGTAACCAAGAAGGAATATATCATTTGAAATTTAAACAAATAATCACATATACATATACATATGTGTGTGTGTGTGTATGTGTGTGTGTGTGTGTGTGTGTGTGTGTGTCTTTTTCAAAATAAGGAAGTGTGAAGAAATAAGTTTACTAAAATCAGCTTTTCCTATAATAGCTAACACCTTTTCCAGAAAGATTAGGATTAGGTATGATTGTACAATGTGAGAAACTTACCCTATGCCAACATAACCAACTGGAAAATACATAAGTACATGTTAAATATTTTTGTATGATGATATAATACTTGTGCCAATATATCAGGGCTAGTTAAAAATAGCTTAATTTTATAAGACAGGTTTTTAAAAGAAATAAATTGTACTGATTTGAAACAAAAAAAAATTAAATTATGACTAGCTTTAGAATGAAGTTGGCAATTAAGAATGAACTTTAAAGCTGGGTAGTGGTGGCGCATGCCTTTAATCCCAGTACTTGGGAGGCAGAGGCAGGTGGATTTCTGAGTTTGAGGCCAGCCTGGTCTACAGAGTGAGTTCCAGGACAACCAAGGTTTCACAGAGAAACACTGTCTCGAAAAACCAAAAAAAAAAAAAGAATGAACTTTAAGCATCTGAGACTTCAGAATTCCACTTAGAAATTTCTGCTGCTTTTTTTTAGTAGCCAATATGCACAGTGTTGAATGTGATGTCTACACGGATTCCGTTCTAGCATATATAAAACATGTGTTCCAGAACAATCATGAAGTATCAGATTTATATAAAAACAGTGTTCATTTTAATAATTCTATTACTAAAATATGACTGAAGTGTAAGACACCATCTGTTGTCATATATAGAAAATATTCACATCTGAGTTCTAAAACTATGATTAATCATATGTAAATACAGTAATCCTTTAAGGCTGAGTGGATGATGACTTTTTGTTGTTTTATTTAATAACAAACTTCCAAACTCATTTCTTCCTCATTGAAAGCAACGCATTTCTACCTTTACAATGAAATTTTAAAATTAAATTCACTTTATAGCCACTCTGAATAGATGTACAGACACTTCTTCCAAGATTACACAAAACAAATATGTGCTTGACTTTAAGGAAGATTGCTATTTCTCAGTGACATGAACACTTCTAACTCGACTATAAGCACAACTTTATCTTGAGGAATGATCCTTTTATATTACTGATATTGCTATGTACTATCAGACCAGTATTAGTCTTTGAAATGTACCAGCTAAACTGTGATATTTACATTCTTGTAGAAAATGTACTATATTAAACAATAATATTTTTCTTTAGATTAAAATTTCTGTAATTTTAAAGACAAGTTTTTTATATAGATTTTAATATCTTACAGTTAACATTAAAATTTTATCCTACAGAATAACAAGATAAATATGTCCTAGCTGGAAAATTTGAAATCCATTCTTTTAAGTAAAATTTACATTGATTGCTAACAATATTGCTATTGGGAACTTTCTGTAATATCCTTAAGCCTAACTTCCCTCAACTTTCAAATTAGGTATTTGTACCATCAGCTTGTTTCTCTAGTTATTATAAGTTTTAAATAAGCAATCACTGAGTTATATTTTTAAATTAGTTTACTAATAAAATAATTACAGCCACTTCCTTCAAATTGATATCATTTATAATTTAAATTGATATCAGTTATGATTGAACATCAAAATCTTGTAGCATGACTTCTGATTCAAAATTTTCACAACTATTAAGCAGTTAAATATTTACCTATGAGTAACAGCAAATTCATCTCTTCATTATTAGTGTAATTACAGATCCATTTCGCCTATTAAATCAGAGTAAACTTTTCCTATTGCTTTCTACTTTAATTTTGGGAGTATTAAGCATCAAAAACAGCTCAAAAGTCATTAATATTACTTTAAATACCATAATAATAACAACCTGGAAATATATGTTAGGTCCTGTTTGTTTAACTATTAAAAAGGTAAAGAAAGCATAAAAAATTGATGAGGTATTAAGTCACTTAATTATTTATTAATTAAGTGGATTATTTTTCATTTATATAATTTCACTTTGACACAGCATGAACGAAAAGATTAGTCACAGCAGATAGAAGAGAAAAAAAGCACTTAAAAACAATATAAAATTTATATTATTTTCAGTGTATATGTAGGTTTGTGTCCATGTTTCTGTTTATGATTGTATGTATGGAGAGAGAGAAACACTATTTACACATGAAACTAGTGTCTGATGAGGCAAGAAGAGCGCATAAGATGCTATGGAGATGTTCACAGCAGCATGAGATCTCTGAAGAGTAAAAGCTGACTGTGGAGCCTTGCATTTATTCTATTCTCATTAGTAGAGGTTGGGTTAAGTTTAGCAGGCTGTGAATAGCTAAAAGTATTTCAGATAGGGCTATGCTTAAAACTATCAGGTGTTTAGGAATTTTTGTTTGGTACTTGCTTTTGGATGCACAATCTAGGCTTGCTGTGAAACGGTGGGCAATATAAAAACCGATATGTATCAGTAGTATCTGTATAAAATACATAGACTCATTTGTGTGTAACCAAGTCCTATAAAAATAGAGGTATTTTTATTATTGGCATGGGATGAACAAGAAGTGCCTGGTCCTCCATTTTCATTGTAAGATGGGGCAAAATATGGAACTCTTTCACAACTCTCCTTTCTAAAGGCTTTAACAACAGCCAGGCATATCTTCTATGACTAAGTTCTAAACCAAATAGTACCCCCCAAATTTTAGGATGTTTATAAGACAAATAAAAAATATCCATAGATCTCCTTAATAGTATATAGGTGAAACTTAGGCACTACTAAGTACTGTTAAGAATATTAATTTCAAGACAAATATGTATTGTTGGCAGCCCGAAACATTTTTCTTTTCACCAGAATTGTTTGGAGTGGTTTATGTAGCACCTTGAATGGTACCTCCTCGACACTGCTCTAAAGCCCAGCTGCTTGGAGCTAGGAACGCTCACCAAACAGCTCCTGTCTTACAATGTGTAAACTGTCCTTACATCAATCTGGCTGGTTTGAACGTGCATAGAATGCTTTCAGGAAACTTCAGTCATACAGCAAGAAGTACTTTTCCCTGTTCTGGCTACCGAGAGAGCAACTTCTGCTTGAGGAAGGTTTGCACTAGTCACTTCTTCCACCCACAACAACTGAAGAACAACAACAACAACAAACAACAACAACAGCAGCAACAACAAAAACAACAAAAACCTTTATTTTATCCATGGAAATTACTGCCAGCTTCCAAGTGACCTTCCTTTTGCTGTTTCAAAGGACCCCATTGCCTACTATATTGCAACAATAGTCCTGAACTAAGAAAGATCATCCACCCTTAGTGACCAAGAGTAAATATTTTTATTGAAGGGAAAGGCTGTGTTTATAAAAGATGTAAGTCTGATCCTTATGTGAAGCCTAAGATTGGTGATATTAGAAATTTTACCTTGATCGATGAAATGACAATCCTACCAGATGTGTATCACACTTGTTTTTCTTTCTTTTTAAATTGGTTATTTTATTTATTTACATTTCAAATGTTTCCCTTCCCAATATCCCCTCAGCAAACCACCCATCCCATCTGCCCTCCCCTTTACCTCTAAGAGGGTACTCTCCCCCACATCCACTTCCAACTCACCTCTCTAGCATCCCCCTACTCTGGGGAAACAAGCCTCCACAAGACCAAGAGCCTCTCCTCTCTTATGCCAGATCAGGCAGTCCTTTGCTATATATGCACCTGGAACCAAGGACCCATTCATATATACTCTTTTGTTGGTGGTTTACTCCCTGGGAGCTCTGAGGGGTCCAGTTAGTTAATATTGTCGTTCTTTGTATGGGGTTAGTCCCCTTCAGCTCCTACAGACCTTCCACTAACTCTTCTCTTGGGATCCCCAGGTTCAGTGCAATGGTTGGTTTTGAGTATCTGTATATGTCTTAGTCAGATGCTGGTGGAGCTTGTTAGAAGTTAGCCATACTAGGCTCCTGTCTATGAACATATCTTGGCATGAGCAATAATGTTAGGTTTGGTGTCTGCAGATAGGATGTATCCCAAGGTGGGGGGGTGGTCTCTAGATGGCCTTTTCTTCAGTCTCTGCTCCATTTTTTGTCCTTGCATTTCCTTTAGACAGGAACAATTCTGGGTTAGAAATTTTGAGATGAGTGGAGGGCCCCATCCCTCAGCTGGGAGCCATGCCTATTAACTGGAAGTGGTCTCTTTAGATTCTATCTCCCCTCTGTTGGGTGTTTTGGCTAATGTCATCAGAATACCCAAGATACAACTCACAGATTATACGAAGCTTAACAAAAAGGAGGACCAAAGTGTGTGTGCTTTAATCATACTTAGAAGGGGGAACAAAATAATCACGGGAAGTAGATGAAGGGAGAGATCTAGGAGGCAGAAAGGAGGGAGAGGGAAAGGGGGAAGGGGATCAGGTATGGGAAGAGACGGGGGAGAAGTCCAGAGGGTCAAGATAGTGAATAGAAATATGTAGCACTGGGCAGTAGGGAATGGAGTTGGTGTGTGGGGGCGGGGGACCACTAGAATGTTCCAGACACCTGGGAATTCAGTGGTTCACACTTGCTTTCTATTTATGTAAGGATGTTGGTAGCTGTTCTGTATGATCAATCTTATGGGCTTCTGTGATGTATTGATGATACTACATTTGGCAGCAGTAAACATTTTTCCCAGTATTCTTTGATGTACTCCATAGTGTTTATCATTGACTGACCTGATTAAATGAAAAGCAGACAAAAGTTGATTTATATACATAAAAGAATCCTGTCTTGAGCAATAACAAGAAGAAACATCTAAGATTTCCACAGGTTCGCCAAGACCCTTGGTACCCAAAGCTTTGAGTTGTGGTACTAAAGTTGATGAGAGACCCAAAAATCAAGTTTGAGCCAGAGGCCACAATACTCCGTATTTGAAGGTTTAACACTAAAGGTGACCCAAAGACACATAAACCTAACAGCCTGATATCTAAGGCTCTATACTGTAGCACTGAGTGCAAATGAAATATCCCAGAGGATGAATAGCAGAAGAAGCCCTGAGAATGTTGTAGATAAAGGGGATGAGATTACAAAAATTAAGACATTGTGAAAAATCATCCACAAGAGCCAAGATTTTTAAAACTGCTGGAGTTGGAGCCTGGAACAGCAGATACATTCACATAATGCTTAACCTCTGTCTGTGCTCTGGCAATAAACAGGGTTGTGGCTCTGAGGCTTAGAATATGGATTCTTGTCCTGGGCCCCAATGGAGGAATACACTCATGGCTTCTTGAGCTTAGAGCATAAAGCTTCTGAATTTGAAACTTAGAGACAGAAATCTCTGTGTATAGAAGCCCAGTTTTGTGAGCTATGAACTCAGGGTACATCAAAGCTAAGGGAGCTGCCCCTTCACCCAGCCTTAAAACCTACCCAGAGTGAAGGAAATACCAGACCATCATCTTTTAGTTGTTGCAATGTTGGTAGAACATTGAAATCTATCATCACCATTCTTTAAACAGGGTCATATGTATTTCCTGACACTTGTGCTCCACATTGTCAAACAGGCCAGTTCTTATCCTCACATGGTCCTCTTTAATTGTGATTTCTATTGTTACTGGGGCCAGAGATTGACTGTCATGGGCAGAAATTATAGGACTCTCTATAGTGGTATCTTGAACAAGAGCAGGAGGGAAGCTAAGTAGAGACAACAAATAAAGCAAAATTGTCAGAAGACATGCCATTAAAAAAAGTCACATTAAAAAAGTCTCCACATAGTCCCTTCCTTTCCCTTCACTCCTGTCTCTACTATTTTATAATTTTATTTTTAGTTTTGGTTTTTGTTATTCTGGATATTTTTGCTTTCAGTTTAGTTTAGTTTTGCCTTGATTTTTTGTTTTTCGTTTTTTATTTGTTTGTTTGGTTGGTTGGTTGGTTTGGTTTGGTTTTTGAGACAAGGTCTCATTTTGTAGCTGTGTTCATGTAGTCTGACATTTTTTTAAAACTTATTGTAATAAATCTACTTAAAATCTTTAGTCTCCCTTCTAGCCCTCCACATGCTAAAGGTAGTTGAAAATAGGCCAAAGGAAGATGTGGAACTGTTTAGAAATTGGGGCCAATCCAATCTACATTGTCAGGATATAAACAGTTCTGTTCACATGAATCTGCAGTAGTAGCTCAATCCACTCACAAACACTATGCATAAATCAGCAATCCAGAACACCACCAGAAGTTTTTTGGTGCTTTTCTCTCTATGAAGTCACAGCAAATGATGATCATCAAAGAGTGGCAAGGTGAACCAATACCATATGGAGACATCAGCAAAGACCAGTGTTAACAAAGCCTGTCAAAGACCATCAAAGATTGTCAAGGTAAACCAATACCACATGGCATCATCCACTCTCTTTTGGGTTATATTTATATTCTTTCCAAACAACACATGTTCTCTCAAGCATCCACTCTAGCAAAACAGTAACGAGCTTCAAGTAAAACATCACATGTCTGTTCTCAGCAAAATGTCCTCCCAAATGTCTGCTTCAGCAGAATATCCTCCTATAAGACAGTGTCCAGAAAAACATCATGTGACACAACTGAGTCGCCAAAGGAACCAGAAATCTCCACTTCATGGTTGTCCTGAAACTTACTGTACAGATAGATCAGGCTGAGCTCAAACTCACAGATATCTATCTGCCTCTATTACCTGAGTGCTAGGATTAAAGGCATGCACCAATATGCCTGACTCCATTTTATTATTTTAATCTGCCAAAACTTGTTATATATATTAAATTAGCCCAAGATGTTCAAAGCAAAGGAAATAGAATTTGATATAATTCTTCTTTGTTCATTTATGAAAATTCTATTTCACACCCTAACAGAATGCTGCTTTTAAAATTCTCTGAGTTTTATTTTATTTTATTTATGTTTTTGTATATTAATGTTTTACCTGAATATATGTAGGTTCACTTTGTGCAGGTACAGTACTTTGTACAGAGAACAGCAAAAATTCTATATCCCCTGAAACTGGAAATTCATTGGTTTTGAGCCACGGTGAAAGTACTGGGAAAGGAATCTGAGTCTTCTGCAAGAGCAGCAAGTGCCCATAACTAGCGAGCCATCTCTTATTGTGATGCTAAAATAAAATCCAAGAAAGACACTTTTATATGTTTCTCTCTTTTTCTTACTGTCGTATTCTCATTATTCATATATTAAGGATTTTACATAAATTTTAATTTTTTTTAAACCCAATTCTGAATTGAGAAAATAAAGATCAGTTAATTTCCGCCTCCTGCTTTATCCTCCACTGAAGAATCCACCTATTAAAAACAAACAAACAAACAAACCAAAACTAAGTCTTTATACCAAGAAGACTACACTTATTTTTTTCACACCATGTTTTGAGATCCCCTTGTTGCAAGCATGTAAGATGCTGACGCTGAGGAGGCTGCCAAGGCCATGCACTACTTACAGCTCATTGATGCACGTACACATGTGCTTCATCGCTATCCAATTTTCCCAGAATTTTCCAGTCATTTAACATCAAATGTGAGAGTTTCAGTTACCCTATGGGAGTAACAGAAATGCCAAAGTTACTATACTGTAGCCAAAATGACTAAGTCAGATGCTAATAATCTTAGAAACTCAATTTCACCTATTTTATACGTGATCTCCACTGTTCGTTTCTGAAGAAGGTTCATTGGTCATCTTTTGAGAAATATTTAAATCCATTATTTAGAGTAAATTTTATGGCTAGAAATACTAAAAAGTAGAACAATCTTCTCTCTTTCAAATCCAGGAAAATGGTTTTCATATAGCATAGATCTATAAAAAGAGAAATAGCTATTACTTTGTATTAAGGAAAGTCATCAGACCTGTTAAAACACCGTTGTATCTGAAAATAGGGCCATCATTTCTGTCAACACAGACTTTTTTGAAATAAAGTACTGTGTCAGAAAAAAAGTATTCTGCTCCAAGGTATGGGAAGTAACATGACACTAATCAGAATTACTGAAAAACAAAATAAAATCCAAAGATAAACTTTCTTAATAAATTATGACAGATAAATAATTAACTAAGTAAATCATAACTTAAGAGGATGAAATGTATGACTTTATTATAAAGAATTTTAAGGCACAGGATGTTTTGCTGTCCATATTTATATATTTTAATAATTCGAAACTAAAATCAGTTTTCTTATATTAATGA
This sequence comes from Hylomyscus alleni, assembly GCA_019843855.1. Lineage (NCBI taxonomy): Eukaryota > Metazoa > Chordata > Mammalia > Rodentia > Muridae > Hylomyscus > Hylomyscus alleni. Next base: position 19,535 of record JADRCC010575585.1, read on the forward strand.
TTCATAGACATATATTTTGCTTCTTTGATAGTGCTTAAAATAATGAAATTTGAATTTTATGAAATATAATATTTAAAATATTTTAGAATTATTGCAATACCATTTTATTCAATATAAAGAAATTTATCCTGGACTGTTAACATAAAATATTTAATTTCAGATTGTATAATAAAATATGACCATATGATGAACAGAAATATCACTATTTCAATACATATTGGGACAAGCATTCCTATAAAGCTTTCTTTCTGTACATAACACTAAATATTTAAAGAAACATCAGCAACACAGAAGTTTTGGAGTCTTTTAAAAATATCCCTGTATGAACACATATATATGTCACACACATAGCAGTGTGAAATGAAGCAGCTTAAATATTTTACACTTTGGTATTATGAAATATTTATGCTCAAACTCCCACAAATGGAAAGAATAAGGTCAGCCAAAGCTGTGAAAGACAAATGCCTCACTTACAAGGCTGTCTTTGGAAACAGAATATAAGGATTTAGTAGAAAATATCCATAAATTCACTCTACACTTCAAGATCTAAATACTGAAATTTTGGCTGGAAAAATGTCAGTGTGTTTTGCTTTTGGTTGAGAATGTTATCCTTCTAAAACAAAGTATTTTCTTTCAAGAATAAGTTTTAAAACTTTTCCTAATTTATGAAAATCAAGAACCAGACTTTTCCCCTATATTCCATCTATGAGTTTTGTATAATAAGTACACAAGTCATGCTCTACTGTTGCAGTATTATTTTCTTAACCATTCTGATTGACATTGACATAAAGGAAGATTTGTAAAATGCAACAAAGTGGCACAAAAGTTCAAATAAAAACCAGTAGTAAAACTCCTACCATTTTTTGACTATTTTTATTTGATTTGTTGAAAAAATGTAAAAATTCTCTCATAGATAATATATTAAATTATTTTATATTGCAATTTTATAGCCATATAATTTAATAACAATTATATCCTAAAATTGGAATTTAACTGGTGAATATTTATTTATAGATGCCTTGTTTGCCTCTAAACAAAGATTGGTCTCCTTGTGTACAAAAGATAACAACTACTGTGATATCCTGTTAAAAATGTCCATGTTTTACTCACTGATGAAATAGTGGTGTGACTGTTAAAGGTGTAACCAACCACTCTGGAATTGAGTTTATATCCTACTTCCTAAAAGGGGATACATGGCTAGCACTATAAACCTTGTCAAACCCCATGACTGAGGAGATCATAGGTCTTGGGCTCAGAGAATTACTATGACATCTAGCTAAACTTCTATTGTGCCAAACTGCTTTCTAAATTATTACGCTTATACTAATAGACTGATACTACTCTCAGACTTAATAAGAAAAACTTTCTATTTGGTAAATAGTGGTGAATGCACACGGTGAGAACAAGGGCCATTCAGTGTTCAGGCCTACACAAAACATTTATTCATTTACATTTATGGTCCATGAAAAGGGAGCAGAGATCCAGAAGATGAGGAAAAGAAGAAACAAAGTATGCACACTTGGTCTTTCTTCTTATAGAGTTTCATGTGGTTTGTGAATTGTAGCTTATGTATTCCAAGCTTCTTCACAGAGCTAGAAAGAACACTTTGCAAATTCATCTGGAATAACAAAAAAAAACCTAGGATAGAGAAAACTATTCTCAACAATAAAGAACTTCTGGGAGAATCACCATCCCTGACATCAAGCTGTACTACAGAGCAATTGTGATTAAAAAACAAAAACAAAAAACAAAAAAAAAACAAAAAAACCCCAAAAACTGCATGGTATTGGTACAGTGACAGGCAGGTAGATCAATGGAATAGAATTGAAGACGCAGAAATGAACCCATACACCTATGGTCACTTGATCTTTGACAAAGGAGCTAAAACCATACAGTGGAAAAAAAGAAAGCATTTTCAACAAATGGTGCTGGATCAACTGACAGTTAGCATGTAGAAGAATGCAAATCAATCCATTCCTATCTCCTTGTACAAAGCTCAAGTTCAAGTGGATCAAGGATCTCCATAAAATCAGATACATTGAAACTAATAGAAAAGAAAGTGGGGAGGAGCCTTGAGTACATGGGTACAGGGGAAAATTTCCTGAACAGAACACCAATAGCTTATGGTCTAAGATCCAGAATTGGCAAATGGGAACCCATAAAATTACAAAGCTTCTGTAAGGCAAAAGACACTGTCAGTAGGACAAAACAGCAACCAACAGATTGGGAAAATATTTTTACCAATCCTATATCTGATAGAGGGCTAATATCCAATATATACAAAGAACTCAAGAAGTTCGACTCCAGAGAACCAAATAACCCTACTAAATATGGGGTACAGAGCTAAACAAAGAATTCTCAACTAAGGAATTCAGAATAGCTGAAAAGCACCTAAAGAACTATTCAACATCCTTAGTCATCAGGGAAATGCAAATCAAAACAACAATGAGATTCCACCTCACATCAGTCAGAATAGCTAAGATCAAAAACTCAGGTGACAGCAGATGCTGGCGAGGTTGTGGAGAACACTCCTTCATTGTTGGTAGGATTGCAAGTTGGTATAACCACTCTGGAAATCAGTTTGGCAGTTCCTCAGGTAATTGAACATAGTATTACCAGAGGACCCAACTATACCACTCCTGGGAATATGCCCAGAAGATGCTCCAATATGTAATAAGGACACATGCTCCACTATGTTCATAGCAGCCTTATTTACAATATCCAGAAAATGGAAACAACCCAGATGTCCCTCAACAGAGAAATGAATACAAAAAATATAGCACACTTATACAATGGAATACTACTCAGTTATAAAAAAACAATGAATTTATGAATTCCAGTGGATATTTTCAAACTATTTTCCATACCATAGACCTTCATGAATTCAATGGGACACAGACCCAGAAAAGACACAAATGTGAGAAAGTAACTGTTATGATGGAGTGGTTGACAGTTTTGTATGGAATATTAAAAACTAAAAAGCCTGTGCTCTTTTTATGCTAAATCAATGCTTTTGTACTTTGATTTTTCGATGTGGTAGTGTAATCAGTATTTTTCATGTGGCTATTCACTGTAGGTTATTAAATTGAAATTATTGTCCTCTTGCTGCTTATATCCATGGATCTTCTCTCAGTCTAGATGAGCCAATAATGTGTTTATGCTCCAGTCAGTAAAGACACATACTCATGATGATTTGTTCTTTTCCATTTATGAAGGAGAGCCCAATGAGGTCTCCCAGGAATGAGTGATACAGAGACTCAACTGGCCATCTCTTGTCACCAAACAAGGCTTCCAAGTCATGGGGAAGGGTTGCATCCAATTGAGTTGTTGGGCAAGAAGGTCTGATAGATATTTTTTTTTATAGCATGTGTGTGGGTGGAACAAGACACCAATACAACCAGTATAAAATGGAAGCTCTCAAATGTTGAACTCCCAAAAATCCAATCAACAAGGACACTTGATCAGGAAAAGTCAAGTTTATTAACCTTTTCAGAGTGAAAGTGAACATTATTGCAACGGAATGTCAGTAACATATGAAAGGGGAAAGTCTGGGAGCACATTTTTAAGAGTCTTTGCACCTGTGATAAACAATTTCAAGATTAAGTTTTCAAAGTGAAAAACTCTTTTCAGTTATAAAATTTTAAAACATAATAGAAGAATAGGTGGAAGGACTGCAGGCCCAAAGGGAATACGAACTCCACAAGAAGACCAATAGAGTCAATTAACTTGGACACTTGGGGTTCTTAGAATCTGATCCACCAACCAAAGAACATACATAGGCTGTACCTAGGCCTCTATGTATGCATGTAGCAGATGTGCAGCTTGGTTTTCATGAGGGCTCCTGAACAACTGGAATACGGACTACCCCAAAAACTGTTGCCCATACATGAGATTATGTTCTTCAAGCTGGGCTGCCTTATCTGGCCTCAGTGGAAGAGGAAGCACCTAGTGTCACAGAGACTTGAAGTTCCAGACTTGGGGAGATCTGGGAGACCCTAAATGCTCAGAGGAGAAGGGGAGTATCGTGGACTTGGTTGCTTCGGGAAACCCTTGTTACGTGGGGTGATAAAAGTACTGGCCTGGTGCGCAAAGAATTCAGTGACAAACAGAAACAATACAAGGGAGTGTGGTATCTGAGTGCAATTTGTACAAAGTGAAAATCAGGCTTATATAGTATACAGAGAACAGGGCAAATGACAGAAGTCACATAGGCAGGAGATGGCTATATCAAGGTCAGTGAGAACAAGCAGCCAGGTGCAAAGCAGAGGAACAGTGGTGTCCTTCTTCATGGGTTATTTTGGTAGCCCCAAGATAAATTCTCTGGGTCTATCTGAGGCAAGTAGCTGAAGGTCGTATACTAGTATTCCTTGGCTGTAACATAGATAATTAGTGATGGAAGCCTACAACTTCTCTCTGGTTAGTAAAACAATTCTGCCTTATGTGGGACTGCTCTGATAATAAGTGCCTAACTGCTATCTCTACCTCTTGAGACACCCTGTCTGTTAAGACAGCTTCTTTGTAAAGATTCCAAGCTAATTACAGCTAGGAAATCAATTAGGATCATTGAAACACCGTGGAGGCCAGGAAATAATGTTTAATCTCAGTTTAGCTAATAATGAAATATTTCTTAGGGCTCCTTTATGCCTGAATAAAGCAAGCATGTAGATCTCTCCACAAACTTTAACAGAGACCAACCTGAACACATTCAGACCTAGGAGATGTCAGTGATTGACTACCTCAGGAGACTGACTCTTTTGAAGTGTATCCCTCAGGTCCATTATCAGGTTTTTAGGCCTGTCATGCAGACCCAACCGAAGTAGACGAGTACTGTGTGACAGGGGAGGAATAAAGGTAAAAGATTTTTGGAGGGGGTGACTGGGAGGGAGGCAATGAGCGGAATGTAAAGTAAATAAGTGAAAAAAATAAGAATAATTTTAAAAATGTTAACTTAGTTAATATGAAAAGATTGTAAAGTTAAGTCCTGCCGATCAGCAACTTACTAGCAATTAAAACTAGATAATGCAATTATCTACTTAGTTCTGTTGGATTAGAAATTTTTCTTTTTTAGTTTTTTATTGTTTACTTTATTTATTAACATTTCAAAATTGGGCAGTGGTGGTACATGCCTTTAATTCCAGCACTTGGGAGGCAGAGGCAGGCAGATTTCTGAGTTTGAGGCCAGCCTGGTCTACAGAGTGAATTCCAGGATAGTCAGGGCTATACAGAGAAACCCTGTCTCAAAAAACAAACAAAAAAAAATTCAAATGTTATGCCCTTTCCCCATTTCCCCTCCAAAATCTCCCATACTTCCTCTGCTTCTGTGAGTGTGCTCCCCACCCACCCACTCCTACCTCACCACTGTAGCATTCCCTATGTTGGGGCATCAAGCCTTCACAGGACCAATTGCCATAGTACTTGTTTTCAGTCACACTAGCATTTAGCACAGGTAGAAAGGAAACTTTTACTATCATATCTTAAAACAAATAGAACAGAGAATGTTGTACTTATCTTACTTCATAAAGAATTGGTGGGCCAGGTGGTGGTGGTGCACACCTCTAATCCCAGCACTTGGGAGGCAGAGGCAGGCAGATTTCTGAGTTCGAGGCCAGCCTGTTCTACAAAGTGAGTTCCAGGACAGCCAGGGCTACACAGAGAAACCCTGTCTCAAAAAAAACAAAAAACAAAAAACAAAAAACAAAAAAAAAGAACAATTGGTGGGCAATCCAGTTTTGATTTTGTTTAGGAAGTTAAGCACAGAGCTGATAATGTAGAGTTATAAATCAATGATATTTTTTAAATTTAACTTAATACTGAAACTTAAATATTCCAGGAGTTAGAGAAGACTCTCTCTGATCCTATATTTAATATTTAGCTCACATATTTTAGTGGTATAGCAAATTTTCTTTGTTTATTTATTCATTTATAGATACCTTATGGCAATATTGGTAAGTCTGTATAATTTACAAAATTTAAAAAAAGAAATGTTATTCAATACATTTATAATTATATAGGGAATTAAGAGAGAATCTATATACATGTGTATATTACATATAGGAATACTAATAGCCGAATAGTCCAACTCAGTCCAACTCAAATTAAGGTAAAGTCTTTGGCACAGTTACTTATTTTCTAAGTAATCATATGGGCAAGAGTTAGTGAAGTAATGAGAGACTTGCAGGAGTAAAACTCTGCAATGGCAAAGTAATAATCTTCCTTAAAGGAATCTACTATCCTCATGAGATAGCATTTTAGTTCAGTACCTTGGTTTTCAGGTTTGTTTGTGTATCCAGGGCCTGCTGTGGTTAGAGAACTTGGCTCTCATGGTGCCAGCTTATATTGGCTTCTGCTGTTTATGGCCTTGTGCTTGCCTCTCACCATCTGGTTATCTCTAGTGACTCTGGTTTTAACTGGCCTTGGTGCCTCTATCTGGAGCATGGCTCCAGTGTCCCTAGATTGCTGCAGATCTTCTGGGAGGCCTGTGTCCCTGGCTGTAACAGACTTCTTGGGAGACCTTCAGACTATGGAGTCTTAAGAGGATCAAACACACTGATGGTCTGCCCAGGTGGAAGAAAATTCTTATACAGGCATATTCTCAAGTGATGGTCTGAATGATTCTGACTTATGACAAGTTGACATAAAACTATCGAGCAAAAAAAGAGACTTAAATACTTAGATAACTCAGTAACTGAAGGACACTGGTGACAATTTTGAGTTACAGAACACGATTTACTACTACCAAGTTTTAAACCGAGTGAAACATAATTGATATCTAGGTTATTTAAGCCAAAATTCTTGTATGATAATTGAAATGATCTCAAATGAAACAGTCTCGTCAAATTATTGAACTGTTATTCTAGTCATTACCTGAATAACACTGAATTATGAGGAAAATTTAGAAACCTAAGTCGTTTAATAATGTTATGATACTATAAGCAACTTGCCCAAATAAGTGTTTTTTTCTTGCTTGGAGCCTGTAACTGAGGAATCTTCACTCTCCTTTTAACTTAAAAGTGAAAAGCAGGAAACATCCCTCACATTTTCACACATGTTACAGCAACTAAATATAACAATAATTGAAACTATTTTCAATAAGTAGATATACTAACATACATTCAGATGCTTTCATTATTTTACATATCAGTATTCTTTCTCTATAACAGTGTATTTACCATCAATCAATACATACATAATTAAATTCCTTGGACAAAAGTCTTTCATCTACACTTATATATTTTTTGCTTTGTTAATACATTTGAAAATAGCTGAGCTTGAAAATAAACCATTTCTAAAAAGGAAAAACAGCTTGAGAAGTCCAGGGTTGCAAACAGAGCAAATTTCTCTTGTTTCTCACTTTGTTGATTAGAGTAATACTTGATTTGTTATCTTACATATAGATTGTTGTTGTTTCTCCAGTGTTGCCTTAGTTTTCAGCTAGGTATAAGCCCTTGAAGCTAGGGATTATGGTTTTATAGCCAAACAGATTGCTGAATCAAAAAGCAATACATATAATACATGTCTAATAAGTTTTGTGAGTAAACCTGACAACACTCCAGTATTTTATTCTATCATATCCAACACATTTTCTATTAGACCCAACAGAGTATGAAATAATGCTCATCTCCAGCGTTAACTAAAAATATACTTTAAGCAAGAAGGAATATATCATTGTACAGCTTAGCGAGGAGAAATGCTCTCACTTGTTATTTTTACTGAATAAAGCAAAGCCACCAGAAATGTCATTTCTGAATTCACTTCAGTTGGCTCAGATTTTTGGAAGAGCTGAAAAGTTTGTGATAAAAAGAAACCTACCAGGGATCAATAAAGTTTCATTTCCACTGGAAGCTTCCTTAAATTTTATTATCTCCCCACCTCTCCATACAACCTAAGGTGTACAGGATAAGAAGAGTGCAGTCTTTTCCCCAAGGAATTGTAAAATCCATTGGGAGGTCATGTTCCTTCACATTCTTGAAATTCTCATGCTTAGGTTGTGGCTTGTACTACAGAATTCTTAAGGTCATAATAAAATAAAAAAAAAATACCACATGATGTATGAAATATTTGAGCTGTACTTAATTTAAAGCATATATAAACTATGGCTTGAATATGCTTAGACCAGGGATAGGCACTATTAGGAAGTGTGGCCTTGTTAAAGGAACTGTGTCACTGTGGGCATAGTCTTTGAGAGACCTTTCTCCTAGCTGTCTGGATGTCAGTCTTCTCCCGTTTGACTTTAGAAGATACAGGCAGAGCCATAGCTGCCTAGAAGCTACCGTGTCTCCTGCCTTGATAATAATGGACTGAACCTCTGAACCTGTATGTTAGTCCCAATTAAATGTTGTCTTTTATAAGAATGGCATTAGTTATGATGTCTCTTCATAGTAATGGAAACCCTACCTAAGACAAACTGTCAGACACTTATTTACATGTTTGATCCTTCAAATACATCTTATGACACGAAGCATGGCAAACGAAATACAAAGGGCTATTTAAAGAGCTTTTAACTTTTCTTATAATTCCAGCCAAGGAAAAGTCCACCCATCACCTAAAAGCAGTATTATAAAGCTCAATCTTCATATTTCTTACTTTCTATTGGCAAACTGTGAATAGGTTTTTCAAGCACTTTGAAATATCAGTCAACTAATCAGGATGAATATATATCAATATTTACCTTATTATATGTATCAGGAATTGAAACAAACGCTATGGAGGAGTGCTGATTACTAGTTTGCTCCCCATAGTTGGCTCAACCTGCCTTCCTATAGAATCCAGGACCGTCAGCTCAGGCCATCCATCATCAATCACATGATTAAGATAATGCTCTAGAGATTAAATCACCAACCAAAGAGTACACATGATGGGACTCATGGCTCCGGCAGCATATGTACAGCAGAAGATGGCCAAGTTGATCATCAGTGGTAGAAGAGGCCCTTGGCCCTGTGAAGGTTCTATGCTCCAATCTAGGGGAATGCCAGGGCCTGGAAGTGGGAGAGGGTGGGTTGGTGAGCAGGGAGATGGAGGAGGGAACAGGGTTTTTATTTTATTTTTTTCAGAGGGTAAACCGGGAAAGGAGATATCATTTCACATGTAAATAAAGAAAATATCTAATTTAACAAAAATAAAGAAAAAAAGAAAAAAAAAGATAATGCTCTAGAGACTGCCTCAATTGGAGTGCCCTCATTTCAGATGATTCTAACCTGTGTCAAGTTGACAGACATTCCCTCTACTCCACCAAGTTTCTCTCCATCTCTCCTCCCATCTGGATCTAACCTCTTTTGCCTCTCATTAGAAAACAAACAGGTGTCTAAGGTATAATAACAAAATAAAATATAACACATCAGACTAGTAAAAAATAAACAGAAGGAAAAGAGCCCAAGAAAAAGCACAAGAAAAAAACATAGAAACCATAATTGAACTCAAAGACTTAATGAAGTAAAAATGGAGAAAAATTTAAACACACACACACACACACACACACACACACTTTTTTTTAGAAAGCACTGACATAATAGTGTGAGATAAAGAACTTCAAAAGATACTGTTTACCCCTAAGAGTATTTTGACGCCCAAGCAAAACACCCTTGGAGCAAACTAAAATTTCATTTACAAGTAGTTATCAATTGGAAATAGCCTCTAGATTAGGAATGGGAACTTCTGTTCACTGGCCCCTCAGTTCTAGGACTCGCATATGATTCAGACATGTGTAGAGCTTGTATATCCTGCCTCAATCTGCGTGTTTCTGTTTCTGTTTAGAAGATCTTATATTCTTGGTCTTCTTCATGCCCTCTGGCTAGTACACTCTTTCATCCTCCTCTTCCACTGGGTTCTCTGAGCAGGAAGAAAAGAATTTGATGGAGAATATTATATGGTTGTGGAGATCTATGGATATATGTGAAATTATCTACAGGGACCAGAAAAGGATGTTGTATTCCTTGGAACTACAGATATATGCAATTCTGTACCTCTTAATATGAGTATTGGGAACATAACTCAAGTTCTTTGCAAGAGCTCTTGACAGATAAGTCATCTCTTCAGCCCCAAGTTCTGCAAAATTTGGAAAAGGAAAAACATGATATTCCACAAAATCATATTACTTCATCCTAAGGAACTTTGTAGAGCTTCACCAAATACACAGCACCCTGGTTTCTTTCCAGTGTATTTCTTCTATCACTCTACATTGTAGAGTTTTCACCAAATCAACATTATCTTATCCTTCAAATTAAGTAATTCATAAATTCATATTCTCACATCATTCATTTACTCATTAATTCAGTTAATCGTGTGTGTGGTGCATTCTGTGTGCCAGGTTTGTGCTTGCATCTTCAGATTTACAACTGTAAGATGGACATCTTCCCTTAAGAGGCTTCTGGGGCTGTAGAAGGCACACAATTTAACAGCCTAATTACTGTGCAGAGCAATAACTGCTATAATTCTCACATGTGTGGGCCTTTAATTAGGAAAGCGCACTTAATTTGGACCTAGTATTTTATCCAGAAGAGCTTCCCTGAGGAAGAAGCATTTGAACTGAATATTTGTGGTATAATGTCCACAGACTAGTATCCAGTCCCTAAAGTCAGTTCTCTGATTATAGCATTCAGTGAAATTTCCCTTTCAGGCATAATTGCAGCATCAGTTGTAATTGATGCAATGGAATAAACCATTGGATCATTTCAAAACATATATATAATATATATATATATTATATATATATTTAAAACTATATATATATTTATATATATATAGTTTTAGTGTTGAAACATGGGTTAAGACCATGAGAGCTTTCTACCCTCTGTTTTCAGAGGTTAAAACATCAATAATAGGTAGAAATCAAATATATGTGTCCTTAGGGCAAAACATTAGTGAATAAAACAAAGGAATCTCTTCTATGACTGGTTAAAAAGTAAAGTTTAAGTAAACTTGAATCTTCACAGTAACCTTAACTTTACATTCACACTGATTGCAACCCTCCATTTGGTGACTGAATCTCTGTCCCTCCTGATGAGGGCCTGATACTCAGAGAAAAGCTAGGGAAACAAATAATTAAATCTTATTAAATAAGAAGACTAAAGTACCCAGAAATGGAAAGAGTATGATGATTCTAAAAGAATTACTGATTTTTCCAATCTCTTCTGTAAGATGGAAGTATTCGAGAATATCTTACGAATTAATTGTCATCTGTAGATAATGTCTGACTGCAATAAATGCCACTATAGTCATTGCCTTTCCTGGCTCACCTTCTTAGTTATGGCTCCCATTTCTGTGATAAAGCAGCTTGAACCAAAGCAATTTCAGGAGGAATAGGTTTGGTTCATCTTAAAGGTTGTAGTATGTCATCCAGTGTAGTTGGGGCAGGAACTCAAGGCAAGAGTCTGGAGGCCAAAATTAATATTGAGGTTATAGAAGAGTGCTGCTTCCTGGTTAGCTTGTCATGGTTCTGCTTGTTAAGCCTGCTTTCTTATACCATCCAGAACTACCTGTCCAGGGATGTGACAATCCATATTGAATTCTATTGTTTTAATCAGTAATTCAGACAATACCACCCAGGATTATTCATAGACAATCCTATGGGAACATTTTCTTAATTGAGGTTTCTTCTTAAATGATTCTAGCCTATGTCAAGTTGACAAAACACTAGCCATCACATTTTAAATATTAAAACTCTACTTGCATATACTCAGATAAAAAATCAGGACTGTTTACAATTGTATGTGTGTGTTTGAGAGAGAGAGAGAGAGAGAGAGAGAGAGAGAGAGAGAGAGAGAGAGCATGTATATTTGACACATGTCTGCACATAGAAAAAGATGTGTCCTCAGCCTATCACAATCAATAATCTTCAATACTGTGCTCAGTAGTGTATGTGTATTTTTCATTCTACATCCATGTCAAATTAAAAGTACATAGTTATCACTACTTCAAAGATACAAGTTGACAAATTTAACAGCAGATATGATCAACAGATTCCTCATTGAGTTCTTGATGCAAAAAAATAGTGTTTGGTTTTCATTATTTATTATTAGATTCTGAGAAGTTAAAGTGAATCTTAAGAAAGTTTCAGACCTCATGAGGAAAAGATGCTGATGTTACTGGTTTAAGTTCCAAATTTGCTGGGCAGTGGTGGCAAATGCCTTTAACTCCAGCACTTGGGAGGCAGAGACAAGTGAATTTCTGAGTTTGAGGCCAGCCTGGTCTACAGAGTGAGTTCCAAGACAGT
>JADRCC010575596.1:5789-19248 GCA_019843855.1 Hylomyscus alleni
AGGTGTGTGCCACTGTACCCACTGGAGAGCTAATCTGTGTGTGTGGACACACAGACCAGAAGTCAGCCTTAGGTGTGTGCCACCGTACCCACTGGAGAGCTAATCTGTGTGTGGACACATATAGACCAGAAGTCAGCCTTAGGTACTGCTCTTTGGTGCTGCCTAGTTTTGTTTTGTTTATTTGTTTGTTTTTGTTTATTTGTTTATTTGTTTGAGATGGTGACCTGGAACTCACCAAAAAAGCCAGGCTGGATGGCTGGAAAGGCCCAGGGATTGATCTTGCTGGAGTGTGGATTATGAGCAGGTGTCTTGTAAAAACTATCTATATTTAGTTTATGTTTATGGGTGCTTTATCTACATGTATGTCTGTGTGGCATATGTGTGCTTGGTGTCCTTGGAGGCCAGACGAGGTCATTAGATTCCCTGGGACCAGAGTTGTAGATGGTTGTGAGCTGCCATGCAGGTTCTGGGAATCAAACCTGGAAAAGTCGCCAGTGCTCATATCTGCTGAGCCATCTATCCATTGTGTCCCTCACACCCCAGTACTAGTTTTCAGAGACAATTTCTCTATGTAGTTCTGGTTCTCCTGGAACTCACTCTGTAGACCAGGTTGGCCGTGAATTTAGAGATCTGCCTGCCTCCTACATGTTGGAATCAAAGGTGTGCACTATCATGCCCAGCTCTCTCCACCACACCCCTCCTTTCAAAAGTGAGTTCTGTAGATCTTTTCTGTAGGCCCCTATGCTGGCAGGACTTGCCCTCTTCCAACTGAGCTACAGGTCCACACTGGAGACAGAATCTTAACACTTACTGAGCACCTACTATGAATCAGAGGCAGCAGGTCTCATTTAAACACCTTTCACCTTCAAGTGATTCTCTGTGTTTTCTGCTTTTTTTTTCTCCCCTCTCCTTCTGAAAGCCGGAAAAGAAATGCTACAGGGGCCAGACATGGAGGGAGAAGCTTTGGGAGCCAGAGAATGGAGCCCACGGGTTTCTGTTAGACACCTTACAGTCTGAACAAGAGACAAACAAAATGAAACGAAACTAAAAGATTCCTGAATACCCACTGCCTTTTCCTGTATATTTGCAAACAGACACTCAACTCTTATACCCAGGAAACATGAACATCTCTCGAGAGCATGCCTCACTCAGCACAGCCCATGGTCCTTATTCACAACACAAGATTAGGAGTTTAAATCCCACTCCAGCTACCTGTTAGCAATGTGACTTTGGGCGAGTCACTTAACCTCTCGTCTGAGCTGGTGATTTTTTTTTTCCACTACTGAAATGCAAGTTTAACGCTTATTACATCAAGTGTTGGGATGATGAAATGATATAAAGCATAAGTTATGTCATTATGAGAACAGCTCTGTAGGGTGTATGCCATCTCCATTTTACAGATTGAAAGAGAAAGCAGGTGCAAAGAAGCCAAGTAAGTCACCCGGGCCTCAGGGGAGCAGGAGGGAGAAGTCCGAGATCCATTGCAGCTCCTACGAACACTTGGCTGCCTGTCTCCACTGCCCTAGGCACAGACGCATCCATCCTCCTCCTCCCCACCCTCTCTTGTGCTCTCAGAGACACAGAGAGCTGCCCTTAAAGGCTCTATCCCTGATAACTGGGCATTAGCAGAGTGGACCCCTGTGGCAGGTTGTCAATGCAAATGACATCAAAGCACCTCTATGTATGTCAGCGAATGGGGTGATAGCACAAGGCCCAACACTAGGGCATACTACACTGAACATATCTGCAGGTGTATGACTTTCAGAGCAACCCTGTCTTTCCTGCTCCTTGCACTGAGACTTCTGACATATGAGTCCATCTGTACTGTCCGAGTTAGTTCCACTGGGTAGGTACCGCCTGTATGTGGTCCAATGCCTTAGGACTGGCTTAATCCACACTCACATGCTTGTTCTCTGACCCTAGTCTACACCAGGGCCAGGTAAAAGACAGAAACCTTCAGGAAAGCAGTATAAAATTGTCTGTTTATTTGGGGGGGGGGTGCAAGGTGGTCTCGAATGTAGCTCACCTATAGACTACTTCCCCAGAAGTAAGGATATTACAGACATTAAAAGTGTAAAAGTGTTAGTGCACAGTGCCCTAGGTTAGACCCAGTCCTGTAGACGCTAGGCAGGCCAGCACCTTTGCTACATCTGGAGTTTGAGGGAGCCTAGGATATGTAACATCTTGTCTCAAAAGGAAGAAAAACCATTTTTTTAATGTCTGAAAAAATTCGTTCTTCATGCAAATATCGAGAGTTCCCACCATTGGGAACCAGAATTGTGCCTGCGCTTGCTGCCTGCCACTGAAGTCACCAATGCTGGCTTATGTTTCACGGGAAGAGGAAATACAGAACCTAGGGGCATGGCTGGAGACCTCAAGGAACCATAAGCTAAACAACGTTTCCCTGCCTAAAAGAAAGGAAAAGACTGAAAGGCAAGGATGGGAGGTGAGTGACAGGGAAGAGACAGGAAGCTAGGAGGTGGGGACACTCAGTAGAAGCAGGTTGTTTGCAGCCAAATTAGTTCTGCCTATCAACAGTCTTCACAGAGTGCTCATCTGCTGGCTATGGTAATTAAGTAGCTGTGCTAATTGGTTTCATTATTGTATCATATGGGGTAAGACTTTTTCCCATGAATCTGTAGCTACTGTGGTATTTAGTACTACTAAGTAGGAGATGAAAACCTACTACACTAACCAGATACTATCCAGCACTGAGGTTAGTCAGGACCTGTATCCTGAGAGAATAAGAAACAGGGTCATTGTTCCAAGGAAAGGGCCCACAAGGAATTTGTTTCTGTAGCAGTCTGGCCTTTAGGCACCAAATTTATCCATCAGATAGCTTCCTGACACTTGAGACCAAGTCTCTTAAAAAAAAAATTTTCTTTTGCCACCAGCTCCCTCTTCTCCCAGAAGGGGGCACTAGAGAGCTACAAGGCTTCCTCTGTTCCAGTGAGCCACACCCTGTTAGCACAAGTAGCCTGTTCCAGTCCTAGCCCCTCTGGATAGCCTTGGCTGTCCTGGAACATGCTCTGTAGACCAGGCTGGCCTTGAACTTAGAGAGCTGCCTGCCTCTGCCTCCCGAGTTCTAGGCCACAACTTCCTGGTATATACTCTGAAGCTTCTAAATTGAGAAACCTCCAGTTTCTTGTGCCCTTTGAAGCCAAGGACATTCACATCCATTTGCTGCATCCCACCATGTTAGCTGGTCTGTTCTACCATCCAGCTGTTGTTCTATTGATGTCTTATAATAACTTAGCTGTTAAAACAGTTAATATAGTTTCTATTTCTAAATAGTACTCATATTGCTTTTTAAAAACATTTTTGGGCTAGAAAGATGGCTCCGCTGGGCTCACAACCAAAAATAAAACGAAGCACGTTTAAAGTTTTTATCTTATTTTTAATCATGTGTAAGGGGCTATGTGCATATGAATGCAGTGAGGGCAGAAGAGGAAGCTGGAGTTAAAAGGCTCTTGTGAGCCACCAGGCACCTGTGCTGTGTCTTCTGCAAGGGAAGTATGATTTTAACTCCTCAGCTGTCTCTCCAGCCCCTTCTGCTTTAAGATAAGAGTCTGGGTACGTAACCTGTGCAGGTCTAAAGTTTAAGACTCTGCCCACCACTTCCTCCTGAGTGCCAGGGTTCTGGGTGTGCGCCACCACACTCTGCTTGCTGGAATAGTTACTAAAAACTGATTCTGAAACTCATTGTCCTTGACTTGGAGTCCATCTGTGTCCATATCTGGTAATCTTGGAAATTACAATCCACTCCACTAAGTCCACTTTCTTCAACCTTTCCTTTGTATAATTTATATTGTGCACCTAAGTGCCAGGCTCTGGGCACATAGATACAACTGTGTGCCCTAACAAACCCACTCCAACCCAAGATCTTCTTGTGTGAACTGAATGAGAAGGCACAGGTTAGATTGGGCTAGCACACTGCAAGGCACATTGTCACCAGCCTCCTTTCTGAGCTGTGACAGTTGATCAAAGAATTTTGAAGAAAGAGGAGTTTTCAGTAACTGGGTGTCCTTTGGAAATAAGGCAGGTGCCGTCCCCTGTGAGCTGCTAGCCTGGTCAGTGCAGTATCAGGAATTCATGTGTTCTGTGCCCATGCATCCTCTTCGGAGTACAGAGGCAGTGACCTTGTAACAGCTTGCATTCATTCAGAGAGAAATGGGACAAGCTGTTCTGGAGGCAAAACCCCAAGGAGATGGGGGCCATGGCACTGGGCACCAGGTGCTGAAAGGGTGATGGAAGCTGCCATACAGGTCTGGACCTGGCTCCAGAGCTGTCATGGAGAGGTGTGAAGGAGACTTTCAAAAGAGGCTAGTCCAGCATCAGTTACTGTAAAGACTGGTGAAGGACTAGGGCGTAGCTCACTGGTAGAATGCTTGCCTGGTGCTGTGGTTTGAATGTGAAATGTCTCCCACAAGTTATGCATTTCAACACTTGGTCCCCACATAGTGGCCCCTATGTGGGAGGCTAAGAAAGCTTAGCAGGCAAAGGAAGCAGACCACTGGGGGCAGATCTTGAGGTTTTATAACCTAGCCACATTTTCTGTTGACTCCATTTCCTAACAGCAGACATGATGTGACTAGATGCTACTCAGTCCTGTCCTGTGCCTTCCTCATCATGCCGGACTATATTCCCTAGATCTGTGAACAAAATAAAACCTTCCTTCCTTAAGTTCCTTCCTTTAAAAGTTGTTTTTTGTGGGTATGAATATGTGGATGTATATGTTCAAGTGGTTATGTATACATGTATGTGCAGGTACGTGAGAGCTTTAGGTATCTACCTGTCCACACACACACACACACACACACACACACACACACACACACACACATCACCCCTCTACTAAAGCTACAGACACATGACACCTGGCTTTTAGGTGGGTGCTAGGATCCAACTCAGGTTCTCATACATGTGTGGTAGGCACTGTACTGACTGGGCCATCTCACCGACCCTTAAGTTGCTTCTTGGTAGGTATTTCTGACATAGCAGTGAGAGACGTAACAAACACATATAGTGAGCAGCTATAGAACCCTGGGCTCCATCCCTCCAACACCACATAAAATGGGCATGATGGCACACACCTGTACCTAGCACCTGGGTTGGAGGGGCAGAAGAACAGACACTCAAGATTAGTCTTCAACTACATAGTGAGTTTAAGACCAGCCCATCTCAGAAAGGAGGAGGAGGAAGAGGAGGACGAGGAAGACGAGGAAGAGGAGGACGAGGAGGAGGGACCACAACCTACTTTTTGCTTCCACAGCAGGACTCAGGAGAAGCAAAGGACATGATTAGATGAAAAGAAAAGAGTCAATATTCTATTTAAGTCTGAACCTACACAGCAGGTGAGAAAAAGCTGGAACGAGATCCCATTTCTATATCTGACGTGCTCTTTGCTTGGTCTTCTATTGCCTCCTTATCAGGCACATGAGGGACAAGGAGCCAATGTTCTTACTGCTCTGACAGAGTTTGTGCAAACCTGCTATGTAGCCAAACTCTTGAGAGGCACATTTATAGCACGTGATCCCTTACAAATACAAACTAAACTCTTCCCCCGCAGTATTTCACTCATCTTGGCATGATTATGGCCATTGAACACCACAGAAAAGGGAGTCAGCCATGGAGATATTAGGAGGTCTATTCCATATCCGTGCTCTGGGGCCTTGTTATAAGTAATTTACTGTCACTGAAAAATGTAGAGTTCCTAAGGCAGGAAAAGCCTGGAGAGGGTTTTATTCATAAATAAATGCCAACACTAAAACAGTAAAGACAGCTTCAAACTCCAGGACATCCAAAATGAACAATATATACCGCCTGGGTGATTTATTACTATGGTGTTTGGGGTCCAAATGGTGAGATAATTCAATTTCACCTGAAGAGTCATTATATGGCTGAGCCAAAGAGATGCGCTCTGGGTAAGAGGCAATATTTTTCAGGTTTTCCATTTCAAACAAATTATTTCTGTATTTAGGATATCACCCGGGCAATTCCTTTAGTGATATGTAGCCCTCTCGGGCAATTAAAAACATTGATATGATGAAAGAAGTCAGGGGCAGATGGCAAATCCAACGTGATTCACAGAATACAGAAAAAGCCCTGGAGATCACTGAGGGCCTGACATGAGACAACGTAACCCTTCCTAGGCAAGGGAACTTAAATTGAGTAGTGAACTTGAACAGCAGCAAGATGATCCTTCAGTGGGAGCACCGGCTACATACAGATTCCCCTCCAAACTAGGCTCCTGCGGGATGTGGAAGTGGAGACACGGTGCTGAGCAGGGTCTCACGGGCCCACAGCAGCCTTTTGCCTTCATTCCTTTACCAGCTCACATTCTCACCAACCTTTGGGCTTTTTTTTTTTTTTTTTTTTGGGAACATGAGCTCAATGTAGCCCAGGTTAGCTTCAAACTCATTTGGTAGCCGGAATTGGCCTTAAACTCCTGGTCTCCTGCCTCCACCTCTACAGTGCCAGGGTTACGGCATGAGCCACCGCATGAGTGAAGGATACCCGTAAGCAGGCAAGGATGGTCAGAGAAGGGTTCCCAGGATCACATACCATCTAGACCATTGTGGTGGCTGTAGTTTCTTTTCCCCAGAATGCTCAGAGACGTGTGGTTTGGGGTGGCGAGCATCCTCTTGGTAGTTGGAGTCTGCAGGCTCGGCGGAGATCGAATCACATTAGGTTTCTTTGCAGGATGGATCTCTGACAGGGGGAAAAGGTTTATCAACTCAGAACATGGTATTGGAAATCTGTGTGGACTCTAACACAGCTAATAGGCACACGTCTTCTTTCCTCATGACCTGAGAGTCGGTCCCTCATGAGCCAGCCATGGACTTGCATAATGAGGTAGCTTCAAGTGTTGTTACCATGGCTCTGCTGATCAAGGAAACTGGCTCCTCCCCTGCTGGCTGGAGCTCTGAGCCTCAGGTTGGGAAGACAAACACTCAGAAAGTCACTTCAGAAGGTCACTTGCAATGTGAGATTTGCTAAGGGAATAAAGCACATTAGGATCTAAAGAGCATCTGCTGAGGCAGCCTCAGAGCAACCTGCCTCTGCTCTGCCTCTGCTCTGTCCGCCAGGAGAGCGCAGCACATCTGCTGTGCGAGAGAGAGCTGGGAAAAACAAGATTCCTCCTCTAGCTGGGCAGCACTCTAGGCCAGAACATTTCCATGACGATGAAATTTGCAACCAGAGTTCAAACACTGTAGTCAAAATGTAGATGGCACACTTTGACGCATTCACAAAACTGTAATGAGTGTGTATGTGTTCACAGTTAAACGTCTTTGCTGAGTGCCAAATAAACCTGACACCACTTGTTCTTATGCAGAAACTAGTTTCCCAGCGGGAAGTGGATTTAAAGACCTCCAGCTGAAATTAGTATGCTTTTGCTCCAAAGCCCCACCTATTCGATGTTCCTCAAAGTTGTCACCTAGCATGTCACCTAGGCTCAAACCAACTTGTCTGTTCACCTGCCCAATGTGAGAGCCAAAACAGCAAGATTTACTGAAATTTAGGAAAAAGCCATTCAGGCTGTTATGACTATACAACTTGGCCTGATCAAAATCTTATACTTCTTAAAATTTAGACATGGCTTGACAGTACCATCCAAACTATTCCTTCCAGCATGGCACTGATGGATTGCCAGCCTCACTTTTCATTATAGCCTCTGGACCCTGAGCTGAGTGATACAGAGAATCCTTTAACCCTTTAAGTCCTCAAATGCACTGAACCTTCGTCTCTCTAATTCTCTCAACCTTGGGCCACATGAAAATACTGTTCCTATGGTTTCCTTTCTTTTTTTTTTTTTTTAAAAAAATATTTTTTTATTATATGTAAGTACACTGTAGCTGTCTTCAGACACTCCAGAACAGGGAGTCATATCTGGTTACAGCTGGTTGTGAGCCACCATGTGGTTGCTGGGATTTGAACTCGGGACCTACAGAAGAGAAGTCAGTGCTCTTAACCGCTGAGCCATCTCATCAGCCCTCTTCCTATGTTTTTCATCCCTTTAAAACCTACAAAACTTTCAAGGTTAAGAGCAAGTGCTACTATTGCCGAGAAGGTAGACCTGGCACCCAGAGGGATAACCACTCCCAGGGCTGAGGTGTACAGCAGTGGTCCACCACTTGCCTGTCACGCATGAGTCCTGAGCTCAATTCTTCAAACCTCCTGTAATTTATCACACCTAAAGTTTTGTTTGATTGCTTTTACTGCATGCTTTCCCCGCTTGACTAAAACTTTTGAAGACAAGGTTTTATTTATTTGGTGTCCCCCAAATTATATTCTATAGTGTGTAAAGTAGCTCAGCTCAGCCTCATCTAAGGACAGGACAGTCAGGACTTAACTGGCAGGGACACGGGGAGGCTCGCCCACAAGACCATGCACAGAAGCTGGTCCTACTCTGCAACGTTAAATTCTTGACTTACAGATGGGAAGGGGCCTCCAGGAGTTGGTCCTGGAAGAGACTACGGACTGTAGCCTTCAAGGCCTTATTACCCAACCATGTGGGAGGATACAAGAGCAAGCCTGCTTCTTCTGTTCTTTAACTTTCTTGAGATAGGATTTCATGTAACTGAGGCTGACCTTGAACCCCTGATCTTCCCAAGTGCTGGGACTAGACATGTATTCTATGGTTATTTGATTTGATTTGATTTGATTTTGGCAGGGTCTTGTGCAGGCCAGGCTGACCTGAAACTCATCATGTAGCCGAGACTTCAAGCTCTTTAGCCTTTGAGAACTAAAACAGGAGCTAAGGTAGCAGAGTAACATCAAAGTGGGCGCTATGGGCTTCTGAGACAGATAGATAACACATCAAGTTTAAGGCTACACTTTGATTTTTCAAAGATCAGATGCTTGAAGTCTGAACCCTTCAAACACATAAGTATTCCAGGCAGCAAAATGAGGCTCAGTGCAACTCGGAGTATTTCACCTTCACTGAGGAATGAAAACACACTGTTTCCTTGCTTCAGAAAGGGAACTCATTGTGTTCTACTCCATTAATCTTAAAACTTTAGGAGAATATTACTGCTTAGTAATTATGAACACCATTCTACTTGTCATATTTCATTGTGTAAGTGGAGCCATCATCATTGGAGACTTCTGAGTCACGTGGCATAATAGACATTAGAAAACAATAGGAATACTTTATTTCGACACAGCCAGCGCATTGTAACTGTGACCCTCACGTTTCTAAGGCACCTGGGACTCACCAGGGCACTGTGCATTCTAGACCTTCACTCTACCACTAAGCCATACACGCCACCTTTGTGGGAGTAGGGGCTGTTTTGTTGTTAGTGTGGGGGTTTTTTGGTTGTTTGCTTTTTTGTTTTTGAAAGGGATAAGTTTGCTTTGGGGTTTTCTTTTCTTTGAGGAAAGACCTAGGGTAGCCCAAACAGGCCCCCAACTTCCTCTGTAGCCAAGGCTGACCTTGAATTCCTGATCCTTTTGCCTCCACTTCTAGAGTGCAAAGATGCAGGTGTACGCCAACCCTCTTGGCTGCTTTTGGGTTTGAGCCAGGGCTTGCTGGGAGCCCGAACGGCCTTAGGCTGGCTGGTAGCTCTCTCTGTCTCTGCTGGGATTTACAGGCCTTGGTCACTATGACTGGTGCTTTTTTCCTAATATTGAAAAATCTATTTTTTTTCCCTAGAGCAGAAAAATCTCTCTAATTCTGTTTTAAAGCAGTCCTCTATTTAAAGAGAAAGACAAATCAGAAATAGTATAAGGATCTGAATAAAAACTAAAATTAAGGCTATTCATCCTGTATTAATGAATAATTTTAAAATGCCACCCCCTCTGACCATTAGTTTGCTTGGTTTCATTCTTGTTTTCAGACAGGGTTGTGCTAGGTGGCTAAACTGCTCTGGAGCTCACAACAATCCTCCTGCCCCAGCCTCCTAAGCGCTGGGATTATAGGCAGGAGTCACCATAGATGGCCTTTTCTTTTTCTTAGCCTATGTCTGTTACAATTAATCCATGTTTAATTCAACAAATTCTTAGAAGTAAACAAATATATTTAACTGTTTGCAATTGATAAGAATGTCTAAGACAAAATAAAACTGTACATATAAGGAAGTCAGTATCACCCATTTGAAGGACTCAAATGAGGTCCATGTCCATATTTGTAAAGGATTTCTACAGCACGCAAAGGTGTCTCCCGAGTTCTTCCTGTGTTAGATGATACCCACCTAAATACCCAATGATACATGACAAAGGTTTCCTGGTGCTTTTGCTTTTCAGTGGGCTTCCAGAAAGTTCGGCATGTCTGTCTGCATCTGAGGAGAGAAAGAAAAATGGAGACACCAGTAAGACTGTTTATTCTACTTTCAACATACAACACAGAAATAAAGGGTGTGGGGGGTTGGGGGGGATGCAGAGCACCCACCCTGTTCCCACTACTTCCTCTGGGAAGAGAAAGCTGTTTGGAGTTTCAGATCCCTGTACTGAAGGAGGGGCTCACACCAATGCTCACACTAAAGCCAATCGAGTGTAGGTCTCACACACACCATGTGTGCTCACCTGAAAAGTGATGGAAACAGGCTTCCTTTTTAGTTGTGACATTTCTACATTATGATAGAACAGTACTCAGAGTACACGCAAGGTGGGACAGATCCTACTGTAAGGTCAGTATGGCTGGAAACAAACCAAACCAGCTGTTGGCAAAGCAACACAATCAGCCGCCCCTCGGCTTAGCTGGAGTGGTCCACCCTCGGAAGACTCGGCCTATCACAACTCATCTGCATGAGACGGTGCCCTGGCAAAGTCACCTGGTTCTGTTACTGCTCTCAGCTCCATCAGACAATGATACTTGGGCTGAAGTGTACAACCAACAGTCACAATGTGAAGGTGGACACTGACTAAGAAGCTTCCTCACCTCATACCATGTCATAAAATATTTCAGAAAAGGAAATGAAACATACAACAGAAACACTGTACTCTAAAGGAGCTGTCAGCAAGATGGGGTCAGTGTAACACTACCATCCCAAAGAGCTGAGGTCAACAGAATTCAAAGGGACCAAAACAAGGTATATGGAAGGGTTTTTAACTTAGACATTGTTATAAGCTCATCAGTTGCTTTAGCTGAGAGTGATCTATTATGTCTATGCTTTGTCTCATCTCCAAATGTATGACAAATGTCTCTTCAGGGTTTTGAGCCTAGTAAGGATCTTTTCCTTTTACAAGCTGAGACCAGTCCTAGGCACACAGATACAAGTTGCCTTTGACACTCACAGGTGTTCTTTGCATTTAGCATCAAAATATACAATTCTATTTGGAACCTCAAATAGCTTAAAGATTGAGCTTGTTGAGACCACTAGTCCTTTTTCATGGTAATTTTTTTTTTAAGAACTATTAAGCAGATGGAGGTAATAGCATTTAAAAACCATTAAAATAGACAAGGCACACGCCACAGAGACACATGCCACAGGAAGCTTAGAAACCCAGGGATGTAAGCCTGTGCTGCAAGCACTGTTTACCTAGGATGCAACCACTGACAACTGAAAAAGACCTTGCTTCTCCTTGGCTCTGCAAGAGGTACTAAGTTCTGAAGCTTTTCAACTGTTACTGAATAATAATGAAGGCAGAGGCAGAAGCAAGCACCTCTTTAGCAAGCGTATTTAGACATACTCTGCAAGGATTGAACACCAGTTGAACCACCACACACTGGCACCACGCTCCTTCCTGTGTCTAGTTTGCCTAAAATTCTGGTCATGTTTGGGAAAGAGACAAGCGGAAACACATTTGTTTTTGTTTTCTTTTCCATTAATTCAAGCAGCTTGAGTGAATTGTCTTGGTAAATTGCTCAGCACTTTGGACAAAGGCACTCTCCATAGTCCTTGTGACAAGATACACTGTGCCCTTTAGTCTGCAAGAACACCAGGAAAACTGTCAACGTGGCTACAACTGACACCAGATGTTACCATCACTTTGATAAGAGCCACCAAACCCAAAGATGGTCATCCACACAGCACCAATTGGGTTTCTGCTTTGAACTGCAGTAAGCTGCCTCTAGTTTCTCAGACTAGTCTCGCCAATTATGTCATATTCCTTGGGAAAGTTTACAAGTCTCCTCTGGAGATCAAAACTCTCTAGCAGGACCTGTTTTTCACTAATAAGTCTACTTTAAAAGAGAGTAATTGGTGTTATCAGTCTCAACCTAATAAAGAAATTAGGTTGAAAAGTGCTAACATGGCCTAGCTTGGCTTTAACATGGGAAAAACAGGAGCCATTCAGTGGGAAAACCACATTCAGCTCACAGGAACGTTTGTAAACCTCAATGTGCGATCAATAGTCCTACATCTTGGTCTACAGGCCAGGCTTTGTCAGTCCTTGATCTCCAAATTACTCACCATCTCTAGCTCAACGCAGAGGAGGCCACTACAAGTATGTGGACAAAAGAAGCAATTGAGGACTGTCCAGAGGGAACCAAAACTTCCCAGAGGATGGCATGGCAACATCTCACTCACACCACTGACTGGACACTAACCTCATTTCTTAAGCTTCCCACAGTAGGGCAAGCATCGCATAGTCACACGTTCATGCCAATCTTTGACCTTTTCTCTGATGTATTGGAAATACTGGGGGTGGGGGGAGATTATAAAATAGGAAAGCTGCAAAATATACACAATTAATTAAAATGCACAAAGACTGGGAGGATGGCTCAGTGGGTAACGGTGTCTGGGGCACAAATCTGACGACCTGAAATTTGAATTCTGCAATCTAAGTGTGCCCCTGGGGAAGATGGGAGATAAAGGCAGTACCTCCAGAAGTTCACAGACCCTCTAGCCTGCTTTATGAAACACTGCCTCGAACAAGACAGGCAAGGCCAACAGCTGTCCTGTGACCTTCACAAACATGCTCTGGCATGTGTGCTTCTGCACCTTGCTCTCCACATAAGCACACACACACACACACACACACACACACTTACATACAAAGTAAAATTCTTAAAAAAAAAAAAACATACTGACATGGTCTTTCCAGATCTCTGTCAAACAAAATCATTAATAGAAACAAAACAGAGGACTCGGTTTTTGATAGAAATGTTTAGCCAGTATAGTGGCACATGCCTTTAATCCTAGCTCTTTGGAGGCAGAGGCAGGCAGATCTTTGTGGGTTTGAGGTCAGCCTGGTCTACACAGAGGCCCTGTCCCTACCCCAGCCCCGAGAGAGAGAGAGAGAGAGAGAGAGAGAGAGAGAGAGAGAGAGAGAGAGAGAGGAGACAGAGAAAGACAGACAGACAGAGAAAGACAGAGAGACAGAGAAAGACAGAGCGACAGACAGACAGAGAAAGACAGAGAGACAGAGAAAGACAGAGCGACAGAGAGACAGAGACTCAGAAAAACAGCACAGACAAATACAAAATAGGAGGGAAGTGTTGGCACCACAGATCTGGAAGTAACCTTGCTAAGGTTTCCAGAGTTCAAGAAGACTTCTAATAGAAAACAGAAAGGAA
>JADRCC010575602.1:0-15358 GCA_019843855.1 Hylomyscus alleni
ATACACTGTCACATAGACTAGACCACATCCCTACATCAGGTCTTCCCACTCTAATATTCTCACTCTTTAGTGACTAAGTGTTTTTCAAAGAAAGATATAATGTTAAAGTAATGACTTAAAATAAAACTAAACATTGAAAATGAAGGAGCATGAAAAGATGGCTCAACAGTTAAGAGCATTTTTCTGTTCCAGAGAACCTGAGTTTAGTTTCCAGGACTCATGTCAGGTAGCTCACAACCATCTGTAACTTCAGATCCAGGGGACTTGACAACTACTTCTGGCCTCTGAGGACACCAGCGAGCAAGTCACACAGTCAGAGAGAAGCATAAATATAAATAAATTTAAAAATTTAATCCATCAAATTAATGAATAAAATAAAAATACAAATTTAATTATTGCTTAAAGATTTCACTTTGTGCCAGGTGGTGGTGGTGCATGCCTTTAATCCTAGCACTTGGGAGGCAGAGGCAGGCAGATTTCTGAGTTAGAGGCCAGACTGGTCTACAGAGTGAGGTCCAGGATAGCCAGGGATACACAGAGAAACCCTGTCTCGAAAAAAAAAAAAAGATTTCACTTTGCATTCTCTAGAAATTATAACTCTTTAACAATGGCATAAAAACATGAAAATACAAATGAACAAAATCTTAGTAACAGAAACGACCTCAGAAAAAGTGAATACTAATTGAGAAAATGCAGTGGAGAGAGTAAAACAATTTGTTGGGGCAAAGGCTTTTCAGCTAATAAGGAAATGCCAACACTTAGTACTACACACTTCTTGGTCATAAACAGCACCAGTCTTCAAATGTGTGGTCAAAATAATGCCAATAGGCAAATATTTAAAAGTTGTGTATTTAAAAAGATATCAAGCCTCCTTATAAAGGAGATGCAAAGCCATCAATTATTGAGTTATCACTATGACATGATATTCCAACTTCCTGTAGACATTTCCTTTGCTGTGTGTGATTTTCAAATTAGACAAAGTGAAGTCATGTTAGTGTATAGTAAAACTTATATTTTTCACCCTCAAGTAGGATTGGATAAGATTCAACATACATTTCTGGTTGAAATAAATCTATAGGTAAGTAGAAAAAATGAGAGATATATAGATCCTTAATGAGGTCATATCCTCCAAAACAAAGTAGCAATATGATGCTTTGTAGATAAAAGCATGCGACATTCGTTTGGCATTTTCTAAAATCACCCATTTTGCTACTATCATTTCTGTGATTGTTCATGTGTAACAATAAAGTGACAATAGATATTAATGAAACTATGTGATTTCCATTTTACAGGCATTATGCTCTGGATTCATCCAGCAGCAGTCAGGTGGCTGTCTAAGCTGCAGGTGCCAAGGATCCATCAGTGAAGAAAGTCACTGCCTCGTGAAGTTATAATGGGTCCCTGGGCAGTTTTTATGTAATGGCTGCATTTTACAGGTGAGGAGACAGACTTCAAGCAGCTAATTAATTTTCAGTGTTACTCAGTGAGAGGCAGGATGGATTCAGACCTAAGGCTACTTAGCTTCAGCGTCTAAATCTCACGGTGTCCTCTTTATTAGAAATTCTTCATTCTTTATAAATTTTACCTAGTTCTGTGGAAAGATTCACATACACAAACCTTGTAAAGATCCCAAATGGGGGGCTGGTGACATGGCTCAGCAGGTAAGAGCACCGACTGTTCTTCCGAAGGTTGTGGGTTCAAATCCCAGCAACCACATGGTGGCTCACAACCACTCATAATGAAATCTGATGCCCTCTTCTGGTGTATCTAAAGACAGCTACAGTGTACTCGTTTATAATAATAATAAATAAATCTTGAAAAAAAAAAAAGATCCCAAATGGAGATAGCAGAATGCTTTTGATATCTTCCAACAGATCCCAGGAAATAACCTCAGGTTTGCTGGGGTGAGTTTAAGGGCAGAAGAGGCTGAGCCAAACAACTGCAAAAAGTGGTGTCCCAAGGAAAGGATCCTGCTCTTAACAGCTCCTTTCTAGTAAGCGGTCTTCTAGATTGAGAACTCGTGATAGTACATGTTAGGGAACAGTGACTGGCTTCATTTTTGGGAGAAATAACAGTATCTTATACGATCCTCTGATCCTTCCTTCTGTATCTTGGAATCATCTTCTGCTGATGCAGGTGCTGATGTGAACTTTGACACACGAGATACAGGCAAGCTTATAACCATAAGAGGACAGGTTCCCCAGTGACACATGGGCTCAGCCAGCTGCAGCACTGTGCTGACCTCTACCATAAGCTGCCTCTGGTTTGAATTTAGGAGGTAGAACAGTCTCCAGCCTACATCATAGGTTCCCACACTGAGGCCTGCACTGGAGGCAGAGAAGAATTTCATGAGCTAGGCATTGTACTCTGATGCTGTGGTTTGCTCTGGGGACATTACAGATGAAGAGCTAAGGACAGAATTCCAGTCTTGCTGGAGTCATATGAGGACACTTTCACTATCTCAGCACATTTACTTATGCACATTGGAATGTTCATACACAGATACTTGTGCATTGTACATAAAGATGTATTTTTTTATTTGAATTGGAGACTTCACATCCTCTTATGTGAACCTATACTAACAAAGCAGTTTTCCATATCCATAAGCTACCAGAATAAATTTCTTCATTTTTACTTGGATATTTAGGGAAATTTCAAGCTTGATTTTGACATCTTTATTTCATTTTTAAGGCATCAGTTTATCAGCCATGAATGCTTGGTTTTTGCCCAGCTATGCCTGGTGTGTACTAAATGTTTTTCTTTGATTTAATGGCTATTAGGATATTAGGGTGAGTGTGGTTCCTTCTCTTCTATTTTTCACCTCATTCTTCATAAGTTCTGGAACTGAGCACGGACTTCACATATTGTTACTAGCTTTGGTGTCTTCCTCGAATTATAATTTTATTCATTTTAATTCATATGATATCTACTGTAGTTTGCACGCACCATTAACATATATATATATATATATATATTCTCCTATTCATTCATATTGTATATGTATATGTATCTGCATTATGTATATGTGCACGCACACACACACACACACATATATATATTATACATATACATACATACATACACACACACACACATATATATATTATACATATACATACATACACACACATACACACACACATATTGGAAACCAGGAACATAGTTATATATCTGCTTATGTTTGAAAGTTGTAAGACAGACAGTGCCTTCAGTGTACAATATACCATGTAATG
Organism: Hylomyscus alleni; assembly: GCA_019843855.1. Taxonomy (NCBI): domain Eukaryota; kingdom Metazoa; phylum Chordata; class Mammalia; order Rodentia; family Muridae; genus Hylomyscus; species Hylomyscus alleni. Next base: position 3,234 of record JADRCC010575602.1, read on the forward strand.
TTTTGTTTCAAGATGTTGTTATCTATATTTCAATAAAAAGATTAGGATTTTAATGTATTCAGAGATAATCCACATTTGAAAAATCAAAGAGAGAGATTCTTTAGAGGAAATATCAAAAATAAATAAATAAACAAATGTTATTCGTCCAGAAGGTAAGTGAGTCTTATAGTCTGTGCTGCCAAGAGAATGCGGTGTCTTCACAGAACTCTTACCAAGCATGGCCTTCATGTAATTAGGCATCTGCGAGCACCTTATGGTTGAAGAATTAAGTAAAAAACAACTTTTTGGTCTTTGGGAAAATACACCCACAACTTCCAAAGAAAAATCATCTATGTCTGAAAGTTTCAGAACTGAGACAGTAATAAAATTTACTTCTTATATTTCATCACTAAGGATTGATGCTTCTGTGAGTGATTGGAATCTGTTAGAATTAATAGCACTCCCCATAAGATTTTGCAAATGTCAGGCATCATTCTGAACATAAAAATGAACACTTCAAACCCTTTAACAGTGAGATGAAAGGCAAGCATGCTTTTGCTGCAAAGAGTACAATATATGATATAGTTATTGTAAACCCAGACAATCAATTTTTACTTTCACACTTACTAGTGTACTATAATTTGTAGTATGAGAAGACAATAATCATTGATTAAAGCATACATAACAAAATAATGAATATTATGCTTAAAAATACAACTACCCAAGAAGATATATTAAAGTTTAAAGCCAGTTGTCCCCTGGGATCGGTATATAGACTAAGCCTGTGATTAATGTAAAACCAATGAATGAGAAAGTCATTTATCTAACCAATATATAGCTTATTACAGAGATTAATAAAATATTTGGAAATATTATATTTTATTTTGTGAACAATGTATATCATCCAGCTTCAGTTTAAATGACATAGTAGAGCCTTCACCTCCATGGACTAGGTTCGTGGTATTAGAAGCTATTCTGCATGTCAACCCAAGTACAAGTTCTTTGCTCTAAAATGATAACTTGCCTATAAGACATGTGAGTGCAAAGTGGCACAAGAATTATAGGAGGATCCAACCAATATCTGATTTAATTTAGGGTTCAGTCTATGAGATGGAACCCACACCTTACACCAGTTGGGTAGAAAAGAATTTGAGACTAGATAAAAACTAGTGGAAAACTACATTCCTCTGTTCTGATAATGAAAAGTAGCTATTCAATGATTCCTAACAATATTCTGCTATACTCATAGATAAGTGCCTTGCTTAACCATCATCAAAGAATTTCCTCCTCCAGTAGGTTTGAACAAACACAGAGGTCTCAGAGACAGTGTGAAGAAAGGGAGATACCTTGGAACACTCATTCTTAAATGGGATATCACCATCATATACTTCTCCTCAGGGATCAGGGAATCATGTGGAAGAACAGGCAGAAAAATTGTAAGAGCTAGAGTGGATAGAGGAAACCAACGAAACAAGACTCACCAAACACAGTAATGCCAATACATATACGAATTCACAGACTGGCACTGGCATCTGAAGAAGATCTGTTTTGTTCACCTCAAGCTGGAAAAGATTGCTTCATTCTTTAGATATAAATGTATAGGACATGGTACCATGTCCAACATTTCTTTTATACCCCTTTAATATGGTAGATTATGAGGAATAGATATTGAACTTCCTAACATTCCCAGAATGGACATCATTTGACTGTGATTTATACCTCATTTTATATAGTGGGGACTTGCATTTGCTTGCATCTTAATATTTTGTTTTGGTGTTTTAAACCTACATTTAAAAGGCACATGAATATAATTTATTGTTCTACATTTGTTTATTTTTTGCTGCCATAGGAAAGAAAATTTGACAAAATTTATTGAGATGCATTCTACCTTATAATTTTTTGAGAAGATTGTAATGAATTGGTCTTATTTTTAAAAATATCATCTGGCAGAATTTCTCAGTAAAACCATCTGGACATGAATGGTTGTTTTATTTGCCATAAGTGTTTAAGTTATGAATTTTACTCCTAAACAGTTATCATGCATAAATTTTATATGATATAGCATTAATTTGATTCAGTGAGAGATGCAAAGAAAACCCGAAGCTGGGAAAAAAAGGATATAGCAAGAGAGTCTGGTGACTGTGGAAGAACTGGGGTTAGTATGATCATAATACATTTTATACATACAAGAAATATTCAAAGAATTAAAATAATTATAACAAAATGATGATCTCATACTATAAGGATACTATGGCTTGGGTTATTTAAAAAGTTAACAGATTTATTCTGTTATATGTATAAAATAGTTGGTAGTATTTTTTATACTTTGATGACTACAAAGTCTACAGTGATATGACCTTTTTACCCTTCATGTTGGATGTTCCATGTGATATTTCCTTTTCCATGAGGTCATTTCATTAATATTGTTGTTATCATTAATCAATTTTCCTGAAATTTAGTCTTTGAACTGTGACACATACAGAATCTTCTATTTAATTTCCAAGTGCTTTCTTATTTCTGAAGTCTTTAGAATACTAATATTACATCAGTTCAATTGTTCAATTTTGTTCAGAAAAATGAATTGTACAATTTTAATTTTTTATAATTTAATGAGCTTTGTTATTTTTCTCAGTTGAGGACTGTTTCACTATATATTTCATGAGCATTTAGAAATAGAGTTCACCATGTTCCTTTGTGTTGAGACTTTTATACATTCTAAATGAGCACTTGAGTTATTTTGTTATTATATATTCTTACTAGTGCACTATCCAGCTATTCTAATAACTTGTGAGATAAGTGATTCCTTTCCCCTACAGCCGCAGAGCTATGTTTATTGATTTATTGAAATTTGTATTAGGTATTTCTTTATTAAATTTCAAACGTTATCTCCTTTCAAGTCTCCCCTCCGAAAACCCCCATCCTATCCCCATCGCCCTGCTTCTATGAGGGTGTTCCCCTACCCACCCACACACTCCTGCTTCCCCATCTTGGCATTCCCATACACTGAGCCATTAAGCCATTACAGGACCAAGGGACTCTCCTCCCATTGATATTCAACAAAGCCATCCTCTGCTACAAATGGGGCTGGAGCTATGGGTCCCTCCATGTATACTCTAGCTGGTGGTTTAGTCACTGGGAGCTCTGGGGAATCTGATTAGTTGATATTGTTCTTTTTTCTATAGGACTACAAACCCCCTCAGGTCTTTCAGTCCTTTGGCTGGCTGCAAGAATCCACCTCTGTATTTGTCAGGCACTGATTGGCAAGAGTCTCTCAGGAGACAGCTATCAGCCTTCTGTCAGCAAGTACTTGTTGGCATCCACAATAGTGTATGGGTTTGGTAACTGTGTATGGGATGGATCCCCAGGTGTGGCAGTCTCTGGGTGGCCTTTGCTTCAGTCTCTGATCCATACTTTCTCTCTGTATCTCCTCCTGTGGGTATTTTGTTCCCCCTTCTAAGAAGGACCGAAGTATCCACATTTTGATCTCCCTTCTTCTTGAGCTTCATGTGGTCTATGAATTGTATCTTGGGTATTCCAAACTTCAGGGCTAATATCCAATTATTAGTGAGTGTAAACCATGTGTGTTCTTTTGTGATTGGTGTACCTCACTTAGGATGATATTTCCTAGTTCCATCCATTTGCCTAAGAATTTCATAAATTTATTGTTTTTAATAAATGATTAGTATTCCATTGTGTAAATGTACCAAAATTTCTGTATCCATTCCTCTGTTGAAGGACATCTGGGATGTTTCCAGCTTCTGGCTATTATAAATAAGGCTGCTATGAACATAGTGGACGATGTGTCCTTGGTATATGTTGGAGCATCTTTTGGGTATACGCCCAGTAGTTATATAGCTGGGTCCTCAGGTAATATTATGTCCAATTTTCTGAGGAACCACCAGACTGATTTCCAGAGTAGTTGTACCAGCTTGCAATCCCACCAACAATGGTGGAGTGTTCCTCTTTGTCCACATCCTTGCCAGCATCTGCTATCACCTGAGTTTTTGATCTTAGCCATTCTGACTGACTGGTGTGAGGTGGAATCTCAGGGTTGTTTTGATTTGCATTTCCCTGATGACTAAGGATGTTGAACATTTCTTTAGGAGCTTCTCAGCCACTTGGTATTCCTCAGTTGAGAATTCTTTAGATCTGTACTCCATTTTTTAACCAAAGTTATTTGGTTCTCTGGAGTCTAAATTAAATTCTTTGTATATATTGAATGTTAGCCCTCTAACGGATGTAGGTTGGTATAGATCTTTTCCCAATCTGTTGGATGTAGTTTTGTCCTATTGACAGTGTCCTTTTGCTTACAAAAGCTGTGCAATTTTATAAAGTCCCATTTGTCAATTCTTGATCTTAGAGCATAAGCTATTGATGTTCTCTTCAGGAAAATTTCCCCTGTGCCCATGTGCTCGAGGCTCTTCTCCACTTTCTCTTCTATTAGTTTCAGTATATCTGATTTTATGTGCAGGTCTTTGACCTATTTGACCTTGAGCTTTGTACAAGGAGATAAGAATGGATCAATTTGCAGTCTTCTACATGCTAACCTCCACTTGAACCAGCACCATTTGTTGAAAAATCTGTCTTTTTATCACTGGATGACATAAGTTCCTTTGTCAAAGATTAAGTGACCATAGGTGTGTTCATTTCTGGCTCTTCAGTTCTGTTCCATTGATTTATCTGCCTGTCTCTGTACCAATACCATGCAGTTTTTATCACTATTGCTCTGTAATACAGCTTGAAGTCAGGAATGGTGATTTCCCCCCCAAAATATTCTTATTGTTGAGAATAGTTTTCGATATCATGGGGTTTTTGTTACTCTAGATGAATTTGCAAATTGCTCTTTCTAACTCTATGAAAAATTGAGTTGGAATTTTGATGGAATTACATTAAATCTGTAGATTGCTTTTGGCAAGATGGCCATTTTTTCTATATTAATCTTGCCAATCCATGAGCATGGGAGATTTTTTTCATCTTCTGAGATCTTAGAATTCTTTCTTCAGAGAATTGAAGTTCTTGTCATATACATCTTTTACTTGCTAGGTTAGAGTCACACCAAAGTATTTTATATTATTTGTGACTATTATAAAGGGTTTTCCTAGTTAGGGAAATTGTTTCCTTAATTTCTTTCTCAGCCTGTTTATCCTTTGAGTAGAGGAAGGCTACTGATTTTTTGAGTTAATTGTGTATACAGTCACTTTGCTGTAGTTATTTATCAGCTGAAGGAATTCTCTGGTAGAATTTTTGGTGCTACTTAAGTATACTATGATATTATTTACAAATAATGATAGTTTGATTTCTTCCTTTCCAATTTGTATCCCTTTGACCTCCTTTTGTTGTCTAATTGCTCTGGATAGGACTTTGAGTATTATATTAAATAGGTAGAGAGAGAGAGTGGGAAGCCTTTTCTAGTTCCTGATTTTAGTGGAATTGCTTGAAGTTTCTGTCCATTTATTTGATGTTGGCTACTGGTTTGCTGTATATTGTTTTTACTATATTTTATATGGGCCTGGAATTCCTGATGTTTCTAAAACTTTTATCATGAAGGGGTGTTGAATTTTGTCAAACGTTTTCTCAGCATCTAATGAAATGATCATATGGGTTTTTTTTCTTTAAGTTTGTTTATATAGTGGATTATGTTGATGAATTTCTGAATATTGAACTATCCCTGCATCCCTTGGATGAAGCCTACTTGCTCATGATGGATGATCACTTTGATGTCTTCTTGGATTCAGTTTTCTTGAATTTTATTGAGTATTTTGCATTGATATTCATAAAGGTCTGAAGTTCTCTTTATTTGTTGGGTCTTTGTGTGGTTTAGGTATAAGCAGAATTGTGGCTTCATAGGACAAATGGGTAGTGTTCCTTCTGTTTCTATTTTGTAGAATAGTTTGAAGAGTGTTGATATTAGGCCTTCTTTGAAGGTCTTATAGAATTCTACACTAAACCATTTGGTCCTGAGCTTTTATTGGTTGGGAGACTGTTAATGACTGCTTCTATTTCTTTAGGGGTTATGAGACTGTTTAGATGATTTATCTGATCCTCATTTAACTTTGATACCTGTTATTTTTCTAGAATATTGTCAATTTAATCCAAATTTTCCAGTTTTGTTGAATATAGGCTTTTGGAGTAGGATTTGATCATTTTTTAAAATTTCTCCAGTTTTTGTTGTTATGTCTCCCTTTTCATTTCTGTTTTGTTAATTTGGATACTGTCTCTGTGCCCTCTAGTTAGTCTGCCTAAGGGTTTATTCATCTTGTTGATTTTCTCAAAGAACCAGCTCCTTGTTTGGTTGATTGTGTAGTTCTTTGTGTTTCTACTTGGCTTATTTCAGCTCTGACTTTGATTATTTCCTGCCATCTACTCCTGTTGGGTATATTTTGCTTCTTTTTTTTTCTAGAGATTTCAGATGTATTGTCAAGCTGGTACTGTATACTTTCTCCAGATTCTTTTTGGATGCACTCAAAGCTATGAGTTTTCCTCTTAGCTCTGCTTTCATTGTGTCCCATAAGTTTGGGGATATTGTGCCTTCATTTTCATTGAATTCTAAAAGGTCTTTAATTTCATTATTTATTTCTTCTTTGACCAAGTTATCATTGAGTAAATTGTTGTTTAGTTTCCATGAGTATGTGGACTTTCTATTGTTTTTGTTGTTATTGAAGACCATCCTTAGTCCATGGTGATCTGATAGGATACATAGGATAATTTCAATCTCCTTTATCTGTTGAGGCTTTTTTTGTGACCCATTATAGGGTCAGTTTTGGAGAAGGTTCTATGAGGTACTTATGAGAAGAAGGTATATTCTTTTGTTTTGGGATAAAATGTTCTATAGATATCTGTTAAATCCATTTGGTTAATAACTTCTGTTAGTTTTACTGTGTCTCTGATTAGTTTCTTTTTCCATGATCTGTTCATTGGGAGTGGGGTGATGAAGTCTCCCATCATTATTATGTGAGGTGCAATGTGTGCCTTGAGCTTTAGTAAATTTTCTTTTATGAATGTGGGTACCCTTGCATTTGGAGCACAGATGTTCAGAATTGAGAGTTCATCTTGGTAGATTTTTCCTTTGATTAGTATGAAGTGTCCTTCCTTATCTTTTGTGATAACTTTTGGTTGAAAGTCTATTTTATTTGATATTAGAATGGCTACTCCAACTTGTTTCTTGGGACCATTTGCTTGGAGAATTTTTTTCCAGCATTTTATTCTGAGGCAGTGTCTGTCTTTGTCACTGAGGTGAATTTCCTGTATGCAGTAAAATGTTGGGTCCTGTTTACATAGACAGTATGTTAGTCTATGAATTTTTTTTTGGGGGGGGAATTGAGTACATTGATATTAAGAGATAATAAGGAATAATGATTGTTGATTGCTGTTATTTTTGTTATTAGAGGTAGAATTATGTTTATGTAGTTATCTTCTTTTTGGTTTATTAAAGGAAGATTATTTTCTTGCTTTTTTAAGGGTATAGTTTCCCTTCGTGTGTTAGAATTTTCCATCTATTATGCTTTGTAGAGGTGGATTTGTGGAAAGATATTGTACAAATTCCTTTTTGTCATAGAATATCTTGGTTTCTCTATCTATGTTAATTGATAGTTTTGCTGGGTATAGTAGCCTGGGCTGACATTTGTCTTCCCTTATGGTCTGTAGGACATCTGCCCTGTATCTTCTGGCTTTTATATTCTCTGGCAAGAAGTCTGATGTAATTCTGATAGATCTGCCTTTATATGTTACTTGACCTTTTTCCCTTACTACTTTTAATATTCTTTCTTTGTTTTGTGCATTTGACATTTTGATTATTATGTAACAGGAGGAATTTCTTTTCTGGTATAATCTTGTTGGAGATCTGTAGGCTTCTTGTATGTTCATGGGCATCTCTTTCTTTAGGTTAGAGAAGTTTTCTTGTATAATTTTTTTTGAAAATATTTACTGCCCCTTTAAGTTGGGAATCTTTCCTCTCTTCTATACCAATTATCTTTAGGTTTGGTCTTCTCATTGTGTTCTGGATTTCCTGGTTGTTTTGAGTGAGGAGCTTTTTACATTTTGCATTTTCTTTGACTGTTGTGTCAATGTTTTCTATGGTATCTTCTGCACCTGAGATTCTCTTTTCTATCTCTTGTATTCTGTTGGTGATGCTTGCATCTATGTTTCCTGATCTCTTTCTTAAGTTTTCTATCTCCAGAGTTATGTCTCTTTGTGAATTCTTTATTGTTTCTATTTCTATTTTTAGTGGCTGCATGATTTTGCTAAATTCCTTCACTTGTTTGTGTTTTCCTGTAATTCTTTTTGTGTGTTCTCTTTAAGGGCTTCTATCTGTTTACCTATGTTTTTTGTATTTCTTTAAGGGAGTTATTTATGTCCTTGTAAAGTCCTCTATCATTATCATGAGATGTGATTTGAAATCTGAATCTTGCTTTTCTAGTGTGTGTTGAGGCATCCAGGATTTGCTTTGGTGGGAGACCTGGGTTCTGATGATGCCAAGTAGCCTTGGCTTCTGTTGGTAAGTTTCTTGCACTTGTCTCTTGCCATTTAGTTATTTCTGGAGTTAGTTGTTCTTGCTGTCTGTGACTGGAGCTTGGCCCTCTTTTGGGCCTGTGACCCTTTGATCTTAGGTTTGTCAGTACTCCTAGGAAGACCATCTCTCACCTGGGCAGGATTTGGATGTGAAGGTCTATGGTACAGCCTTATCTCCAGGGTTCAGATGGAGACCAGAAAGATCTTGTCCCCAGCTGCTCCACTATTCCTGTGCCCTGTGCACTACTGGCTGGTCCTGTTTTGGACAGTTATTGGAACAAGAGTAGTGGTCTCACCTTTGAGCTTGGGAATGAGAGCACTCCTTGGAGAACATGACTCTCCTGATGGGATTTATGTGCAGGGGGACTATGAAACAGCCTTAGGTCCCAAGTCAGATGGAGACCAAAAGGATCCTGTCCTCTGCTGCTTCACAGATCCTGTGCCCTGTGCACAGATGGAGTGCTTAATTATTTATTTAAGGTCTATCAGCTTGACTGCATATATTTTGAATGTCTAATGCTTAATTCAAAGTTGCAGTCTTGGTGACTTGTACTTTTCTTTCATTTAATATTGTCTTTTGTTCTTAATGTCTTTGTACTTTTGTTAAACAGTGACCTTTTTATTTCTACTTATTTCCTATCTATATCCTTGCATTTCAAACATATTCTTACAGCCCATATATAGTAGAATTTCTAAAATCTACTCCATCAAGAAATTTTTATTTCATAAGTATATTTGAATTTACTTATTCTACTATTTTTACTGAGTACAAGTATGGATACATTATCCTCAATTTGTCTGCTTTTTCTATGTTTCTGTGTTTTTCACTTTTTAAAATGAGATTTTAAAGTTATCTGCATAATTTTAGAATTTGACTTGGGCTCATAGAAATTCTTCATTTCTTTTTCCCCTTGAGACAATGTCTTACTATATAGGCCAGGCTGTTTATTGTCTATCATCTATCTGTCTATCTACCTACCTATTATCTATACTCTATCTAATCTATTTATCTATCTATATTTATCATCTTCTATTTACAATTTACTTATCTACAAGGAATTCTGTATCTTTTGAACAATCTCTTTACATCTCACTCTTAGTTATTAACAACATATTAAGCTCCTGAAAATTGCTGAATGAACAGATGCCAAAGATTCTTGCTACCAAAATGAGATCTCCTCAAATATTATTGTTATTGATATTTTAAAATGAAATTGTTACACCATTTTGTTAGATGACTATAATTCCTCATTAACATTAAGGTTTAGATGCTTTGATTTAGGAATGATGTCAAGTTTTAATGTTTTTAAAATTAAAAATAAAGATTTTGTTATACTCCTACAGATATTGGGAAAAGATGGTCATTTTGGGTCAAAGAACATGGCCTCTGCTACTCAGAGGGATCCAGCAGCTGGACCTTCATGTTGTTTAAGGGAGTATATAGTTTAGGAAGTGTTAGGTGATGCTTCTAAGGCAATCACTGCCTTGTCCAATTTTACTGTAAAATATACCGTAAGGAGCATCACTCTTGAAACTTAGCTACTTCCACTCTTGACATCTGGCAGTCCACAGTATCTCCTACTGTTTGGAAAGACTCCCTAAAGTCCTTCTTCTTATTCTTCATTGGCACTTACCTATCTACATATCTACATTAGTTAAATGCATTGCGTTTTCAAAATGTTTGTTAAGTATTTCTGACACTAAGTCCAGTTGAGCCAAATGTTGATTTGATCCTGGTGAATGTTGGTTGGCACTCATTTCCTTCTGCATTTGGGCTGCTCACATTCATGGAAAGCATCTTCGCTCTTTTTTTCTGAATACATCTCATTTATTAGGTTCATAGAAAACACTTAACTGTACAAAACTTACAGCTCTTGAGAGTTTAATTTCTCATCTTTTAATCACTGCCAAAGTGACTTAGAATCCTGACAATCTTCCTCTCACTTTTAACAATCTAAGCATTGGTTTGATTCCCATGGGACAGAAGCATGGAATTCTATATGGTTGATATTTCAGTCTTCTGGGAAACAAAGTAGCCACTCAACAGAACTTTAAATTAGCATACTCAGGAAATTGAGAGCTCCCAATGTAATTAGCATACAGCTGCTAATTATCACGTGAATTGCTGCATTGAAGAGGGAAGGGAATTTACTGTTGACTTGGGTGTTAACATGAAGAGATAATTATTTCCAACCACTTTACTTCAACATTTTGGTTATTGAGCATATGTTTCTAATTCCCAAGAATGTAAAATTTTACTGGAAAGATATGCAAGGCAGCTATTTCTTAAAGCATCTCTTTATGTTGTTCAATACGTTCATTTGAATTTTGGATTGTGGTATATACTCATATACTTGTGTAACCATTAAAATGCATAGTTTTCTATCATAAAAAGAATGTGCAGTAATGATATTGTTAAGATGCTTTCAAAATCACACAAAATGTTATTATGCATAGTGCACACATGTGAAATTCTCAGTAACATCTTGATGTGATCACCAGCTTTTACTTCAACCAATATGTGTTGCATCATTGTTTCTAAATCATTACAAAAACAGGCATACCTTTACATATTTATGTTACTTTTTTATTTGTTCCTTTGTTTGTTTGTTGTGTGCTTGTATGTTTGTGACCATGTTCACATGTACCCAGATAACATGTGTATATCAAAGAAAATTTTGCAAAGTCGTTTCTCTCCTTTAATGACCTAGGTCCCAGATATTGAATTTAGGTTTTTGTCCTTGAACTTGACAATTAGTGCCTTTATGTGCTCAACAACTTCTTAGTCCAACAGACATGGCTTTAATATTTGAGATTTATGTCAGTTTTCAATATTCTCTTCTTTCTTTCAGTAGACATATATGTTCCAGATATTTAAGAGGGCGCATGCTATGACAAGAGATCTCTGTGTATTCTCTGTCACATAAGAGATGACAGAGAGAGCTCTTTCTAGTGTACAGTACCTTTGATTTGGCATCCTAGTGTTGAGAAGACTAGGCTGATTCCAAGACAAGCTTTAAATTGACAGTTAGGAAGACTAGGCCTAAATCTCTGTTTCCAAGAACTGGACAATTCTAGGCAAGTCCAGGCCTCAGAGGCTGTCCTGCCACCTGGACTGAGGCAAAGCCAATGGGTCAACAGCAGTTGGCAGACTTCCTCAGCTACTTCCTCAAGAAAAGTAACTAGATCTCCTCAACAATATTCCAGCTCCCAAATCCCTGTAATGGAATGTTCATAGAGATGGACCAACAGATTAACATAGATTACTCTAAAATTCCCTAATGTGCTTTAAATCAAGCCTGCAAGTTCACTTGGTTGTCTCTCTACCTTAGTAATGGGGAGACTCCTGCATGTTGGACTTCTACAGAATTAAATACTCTTTACACTTACATACTTTTTGAGTTTGGAGGATGTTATTCTTCACCAAATCATGGACCCTTACATAGTATACAGTATGTCAGACTTGAATTCTCACCTTACAATGTTTTCTGCTCAGTATTGTTTACAAAATATAGATTACAAAGTAATCATAAGAGCATTTAAGAAATCTGAAAGAAATAATCATCCTATTTAGAAACAGTAAATATGTACACTTTAAGAAAATTTGTGTTATAGTTAAATAAAAAGTAAAGTCTAGA
>JADRCC010575603.1:0-22408 GCA_019843855.1 Hylomyscus alleni
CTCCAGCTGTTTATGTAGCAAAGGATTGCCTTATCTGGCATCAATAGGAGGTGAGTCGCTTGATCCTGTGGAGATTCGATGCTTCAACATAGGGAAATGCTAGGGCCAGGAGGTGGGAGTAGGTGGGTGGGTGGGGGAATATCCTTATAGAAGCAGGGGGAAGGAGTATGGAATAGGGTTTTTTCAGAGGGGAAACCGGGAAGAGGGACAACATTTGAAATGCAAGTAAATAAAATAATTAATAAAAAAGAAATAAAATAGATTTCAGGAAATGTAAAACAATAATCCACTTGTATAGAAAATAACAAATTATCTCCAAAGAATACATTGTGGATAATAATAATTAAAACATCTAGAGCAATAATGGAAGATCAAGGCTGGTGCAAAGGCTTGCATTCTTCTGGAACTTCCTTGCCCTGTTAGTGAGTACACAGATAGATGTGGAGTGACTCGAAACCAGAGAACTGTCTGTAAAGTACTTGTAGCAAGAAAGGGCGAGAGAAGTCCCATGGAGGCTGATGTTCTCAATGGAGGTTAAAGCCATGTGAAGGTAAATTATGAGTAGATTAGCAAAGCAATTTACGCAGCCTACCCAGACAGGTTGGGGGAAACACAAGAGAAAGTGAGCCAATGATTGTGATGGACAAAATTTAAAAACAAAAACAAAAACAGAAAAATCCTTAAAAATCAGTAAAAAAAAAAATCTGACTCCTGAGACAACACAAGAAAAAAAAATCCTAGGTAATTCAGAGAGGAGTGGTTTGAAATAAGATCCACAGCACCGTATGTGCTGCAGAGCTTAATGGTGGCATTGACTCTGAACTGGCTCCTTTTGAGACATAGAAGACCTAGCTATCCATGTTTAGCTGAGAGTTAATATTTGTTGCATACTACAGAAAGGTTCATTGTAGTCGTCATCGTAAGCATCATTACTGTTACTTTTTTTCTTTCCAACAAAGAAAGATGTTCATCATCCGGTTAGACTGATTGACACCTGTGAGACCTGTCCCCTGGATAGCTTAGAAAGGAATGTCATTAGAGCAACCTAGCTGCTTTGAACACTTCATGAATATACCAAAGAAGTTCCAAACTACAAAAGATCACTGCATCCCTGACTGCTGATGAAACAATGCTCTCTGCTTCAGGAGTCCCTGTGCTAGTCACAGCGGCTCCAGACAGCTTGTAACAGAAATTCCCTACATATTAAACAAGCCGCATGTGGATGGCCCCCTCTAGCTGACCGTTCCATGTATTTTTGTGAGGATGGATGGGTGGAAGGAATTAATGAGGTGCAGTATACTATACTCCAACGATTCTGCCAAAAGTTTGTGATAGGATATGCATATTTGAGGCATTTGATTGGTAGACGTGCTGACTCATGTGTTGGAACTGAAAGGAAGGTGTGTGCATTTTCTCAGAGTGCCTAGGCATCAAGGTTCTTAGACTCCTTAGATAAATCTGGGAGGCTTTCATCTGTGTTGCTCCCCTCCCCCAATGATATAAAACTAGTTTTCTCTAGAACTTCATGTTTCTAATTGCCTACTTGTGATATCTTTCTCATGGGTAGAAATGTCAGAGTTAGTCGTCCAAAGGCAAGGAGCACGCCTGTGGCTTTGAGTCCAGACCCTCTGAGCAGCCAAAAGACAGCTAATGAGTCTCTGGAAGCAGCTGAAAAGCTGGGGAGTATAGAAGATTAAATGTCAGGAATTGAGAGCTAAATTGAAAGCCAAGCATGACAGTTTATAACTGTCATCTCAATAGTGAGGCAGTAGAAGCAGAAGGATGAACACAAGTTCTAGAACAGCCTGGCTACATAGTGAGTTCTATGACAACCTGCAACACAGAATGAGTCCCTGCAGTCTCTTGATCCTAGAAGAATTCCAGAGAGCTTCCTAAAGTTAAGCATTGAGATCCCCTAACAAATGTAACTTAGGAGTTTTAACACTAGTTGCTGAGAGCTGGTCTATTGGCAATCAAAGCCCAGAGCAATAAGCCTCTCACCTAAGAACCAACAACTTTTTTATCCTTAAACCTCTAGTTCTTAGGGCTTAGCAATACAACCTTCTATGCCTTCAAACTTATGCCCATGGCACTCATGGGCTCAGGTGGCCAAAAGACAGGGAATTGCTCCTTGAGTATTCAAGAGTTCTAGCTGTACAGAGCAAAAGATTTCATCAGCCAAACATTAATGACACTCTCTAATGTCCAGTATAAAATATTCCCCATCTGGATCAGTTGTTTTTGATAGAAGGTAGTCTGTATAGACACTGACAGGTTTGTAAACTATCTGTCACCTTATTACTAGATGACAAGATGGCACTTTCATCATTGGACAAGACTCTAAGCACCAAATGCCTAGAATGTCCAAAGAAAGGTTAGTTGGACTTTGCTGTCCTTCTCAACACTGGATTCCCCTAGTCTCTTGTTTCTGAACTGACAAGAAAAAAGTAGTTGGATTACAGTGCAAAACCTCAGGCATAAAGGAAGCCAACCACCACATGGGCAGTACAAAATAGGAACATTACCTATGAATTAAGTTGAAACAGGAAACAATATTACAAAGGCAGAATATGTCTTACTATACAAGTATTTAACATTTGGGGGGACAATTGCTTATAGTGTTTAAAACTCAAATCAATAAACATGAAATATAAACACAAATTTTAGCCAAGAGAACTTGTACATTACCATGTCCCCTAAGTCTTGGTTCTAGAATCCTGACTGACTATGAGTGGCAAAGGAATTAAGAAGGAACAGAAAGGTATTGAAAAGCTGTGCCAGGTGTACATTCTGATGGAGTGGTACCTACTGCCACTGCAGTTCCTAACCTCACACTGTTTAGGATGTAAAGCAAAGAGGGAGAGACTATCCTTAGAAGGTGGTATCTGTAGGTCAGCAGTCTGAGACTGTAAACATCCAGGGAGGAGAAGTTGAGTTCGCTGTGTGTGTGTGTGTGTGTGTGTGTGTGTGTGTGTGTGTGTGTGTGTGTGTGTATGTGTGTGTATATGTATGTGTGTATACACACACACACATACATATACACACACATATAAACATACACACACATATATATAGATATATGTATCTATCTATCTATATCTATCTATCTATCTATCTATCTCTATCTATCTATCTATCTATCTATCTATCTATCTATCTATCTATCTATCTATCTATATCAGCTACCAGTTCATATTTGGACCCCACAAGAAAGCTTTGGTTTCTCTCTGAGTCTTATCTGAGGAAGACTTTACCACTTCCATAGGGCTGAAACTCTGGAGTCCTTGACATGGCTGTGGCCATGTCCATAATATAAATTCACTCAGAGTGCACTCCAGGATTCCTCTGCTTTCTTACAGGGTATGATTCTGAACTGTCTTGAACCTCGGATTGCTCATCCAAACAATGAAGTTGGTAAAACATTATATTATTGAGTTCTTGCAAAATAAGAGGTTGTTTATGTGAAGAGTTTTGTAAAACTGCTTGGCACTCACCAAATGCTCAGTGAAAGGTGGTTGTTAATGGTGAACACTGAGATATGAAACTGGGAACCTAAGGTTAATGGAGTTGGATATGTACTCAGAGAGCTCCATGGAATCAGGGACAGGGAAGTTGAGAGTCTTCAAACCGAATGAAAGTCTCACCTAAGAAATCCAGGAACACAGCGATGGACACTGGAAACACACCAGCAACGCTGAGAGTCTTCAAACAGAATGAAAGTCTCACCTAAGAAATCCAGGTAAACAGTGATGGACACTGGAAACACACCAGCAACGCTGAGAGTCTTCAAACCAAATGAAAGTCTCACCTAAGAAATCCAGGAACACAGCAATGGACACTGGAAACACACCAGCAACGCTGAGGCAAATATCATCAGAGATAGATGAGAAAGAGAATGAGCAAGGAGGGAGAAAGCAGAAGATCAGAGAGGAGGGGAAGGAAGCTGGAGGAAGATGTGGGGGAAGGAAATGCTAAGAAACATCACATTCTCAGTGACAGATCGGATGTAGAGCTGCTCCTAATGGCCGGGTGATAAAGCGTGGTGATGCGGAGCCTATAGAGGTCTGAGGCTGAGCATCAGCCTATGACTGAGGCTGTGGCGGTTACTCAGGTCCACATACTCTCAACTCTGAAAGAACATGCAGGCCCCAGTTGCCAGGATATTATCTCTCTTGCTGTGTCCAAATCTGATGTTGGCGTGCTCAGCTCTTTCCCCATTGTGTTCCTGTTAGCATCACACAGTACTCATTAGGACTTGAAATCCTCCAAGCCTTATCAAATTCCATTACATGGCACAACAAATCTTAACTTGTAGTTGGTAGTGTTTCTTTTTCTATCAACTTAGTCTGGAAAGTAACTACAAGAACAGTAACTATTTTTGCTCTTACATTATTTTCTTTATTATTAAATATTGGATGCTTAGTGATTTAAAAACATCTTCCTTGTATATATCAGAATTAGTTAAAATACTAGTGGATTTTCAATTTAGTTCATGCAAAATTTTAAAGATTCTGACTTGTCTCATCTAGCCCATCTGAAATTTCCAGCCACCTCTTTCTAATCTTTCAAAATAAGTAAATTACAACAATTATGGTTTTTAACATAAAACATGTCTAGAAGTCATTAAATTATATTGTTTTGCCTCAAAACAAATAAATTTTGGTAAAAGCAAAGTTTGTCACAATTATATGCAAAAGATTGAGCCAGGAAAAGGCCCAATTACAGCATTAGAATAATGTCAATTTCCAATGATGCACTTGACTATGTGCTTCTGCGTCTTACAACATTACTTAAAATTTATTGTGCCCTTGTCATGAAAAGTACCCTCAACAAATGTACTCTTTTCATCTTTTTCTTGAGGAGAATTTGAAAATGATGCTTTAGCAATTACATTACAACCTAACAGCAAGAGAACATTGTCTTCTGTACGGAATGTATTACTCAATTACACAATATCGGGTTCTATATCAACAAATATGGAAAACTTAAATTGTTTTATTATTTGTTTATTGTTTTTTCTTCTTGATTTTGGTTTTTGTTTATTTATTCTTTTGGGTTTTATTGTTGTTGGTGGTGGTGTTTTTATGTTGTTGTTTTTGTTTTTTTTTTTTTTGTTTTTTGTTTTTGTTTTTGAGATAGAGTTTCTCTGTGTAACAACTCTGGCTCTCCTGAGACTGGCTCTGTTGTTCATGATGTCTTCAAACTCATAAAAATCTGCCTACTTCTGCCACTTGAGTCCTGGGTTTGAATGTATGCACCAGCTTGCATGCCCCTATACAGTTAGTATTTGTTACTATTAAGTTAGCACACAAAGCAATGAATCTCAGGATGCCATTTGCAGATGTGTCACTACATGGGCACACACACACACACACACACACACACACACACACACACCATCTAAATCTAGTTTCCACATATAAGCAAAAACATCCAGCATTTGGCCTTCTGTGTCTGACTCACATTTTTAGTAACATAGTTATTTCCAGATCCATTCATTTCCCTGCAGATGTCATTATTTCGATTTTTCTTCATGGTTCAATAAAATTTCATTTAGTATATGTCCTGTGTTTTTGTTAGTCATTCATTCATGCAACACTAAACATGGATGCACAAATCTGTCTCTTGAGATTTAGACTACTGTGGTATATGTTTGAGGGGTATACACGGATCATGTGGTAATTCTGTTTTTAGTTTTCTGAGTAACTTCAAAACTCTTAGACTTGAGAAACAAATCCAGCAAAGCAGCAAAAAATAAAATCAACATAAAAACACCACTTTCCCCTCTATGTGTAAACAATGGACTTGCTGTCAAGAAATTAACCAGAAAAAAGCACATTCACAAGAGAATAAAAAATAAAACGAAGTACTTACAGGTAAACACAACCAAGGAGGTGAAAGACCCAAACATAGAAAAACAAAAACAAAAACAAAAAAAAAAAACAACAAAGCGATGAAAGAAATTGAAGACACTGGAAGGATGTCTGTTGATTGGCAGACTTTAACAAAAATGGCTATAGTGCTGAAAGGAAACCCACATATGCAATATAATCCCCTTCAAAACTTCAATGACGTTTTTTCACTGAACTAGAGAAAACAATCACAAAATCTATATGGATAATCACAAGACCTCAAGTAGCCAAAGAGCAGTAGATTGCATATAATTGTTTCTCCAGCTTACATTACAGAGCCAATGGTAAGAACACTATAGGGTATAGACACAAAAGTAGACAAGAAGACAAAGGGAATAGCATACAGGATACAGAGGTACCCATCAAACTCCATCCAAGTAATTTTGGTGTCAGAAGAATTCAGTCAAAAAGGAATACAACATCTTCAAAAACTGATGTTTTGAGAAACACAAATCTATCTGCTAGAAAATTAAACTAAATCCTTAAATCTCATCCTGCACACAAGCGAATTCTAAGTCTCACTTGATGTGAGACTAGAAACTTTGAAACTGCAAAAAAAAAAATACTTCAAGATATGAGCACAGACAAGGACTTTCTTGTATTTTAATTTTGTTATAACCATGATTGATGTGACTTATACCAATTCTATCAGATGTGGAGAATATCAGTTTACTTCAGGAATGTCACCTTGTTGGTGGTGATGGGACATAAAATAAATTCTCTCAAAAATTGAAAATTTATGATACATTTATTTAACTGTTTACATGTTTTTATTTTAATTTTATTTATGTCCATGGGTCTATCTGTCATCTATCTATCCATTTGTGTGTGTATGTTTGTTTATGTGTGTGTATGAGAGAGAGAGAGAGAGAGAGAGAGAGACAGACAGACAGACAGACAGACAGACAACAGACAGACAGACAGACAGACATGTGTGCAGGAGCCCATGGAGACCAGAAGAGGAGGCTGGATCTCTTGGAAGTAGACTTCTGGCAGATGTCATCTTCCAGACTTTGCATGCTGAGAATCAAATGGTACCTATTGACTTAATACAATATTCATAGAGATACCATACTCTGTAGACTTTCAGTCCATAATGATTTGAGGTGCAAAATTGTCAGATAAAAAGTCACTGTTTTCTAAGTTTACCATTTTCACATCCACCAAGACACATTTTATATCGCTAGTTGTACACTGAATCAAAAGTAAAGACATAAAGGCAGGAGTCATCTTAATTCCCACATTAGCAGACAGGAAACCTGCAAAATGTGGAATGAAAGCAAAGGCACTAACAAGGATGAGCCCAGGGAGCAAGGTGCAAGTCATACCCAGGATAGTAGGCAACAACAAGGGCCTAAAGAGGTTTTAATAGAACCACAAGTAAAAACTCTATTCTATGCATTATACTTTCAAATACAGTGCAGTTACCATTGTTATAGACATTGATAGAAAACTGCACATTAAATGAGAAAGAGCAGGAAAAATGTTTATTATACTTTCAGTATTTTATATATATACCAGTTTTCAGGACTGTATTCATAAACATCTTTAAAATAGGTTTTAAAGACCAACTTCACTAATTAACCTTTAGCATCTCTCAGAATGGCACTTGCTGGCCCTGGGTACTAGGATTAATTTATGTTCTGAAAAGATATTCTGCTTTTCACTAACATAATAACACTAGAAAGATTTGACATATTCCTTACTTAAGATAACTAATATAGCTAGACCAGGGCAAAACAAATCCTTTCTATGAGTGCAGCTTTGATTTGCCTCAAGATATGCATAACATTTTGATAATGGGACCAGATTTCTAATGATGCTAAAACATTTTCTTTGGGACAAGGTAGGAGTATTAGATTTCAAACTTTTTTTTGTTAGACTTTTACAACAGTGGAATAATCTTTTAACTACTTTAGCAATTTTCAGAATGTATAAATGGAGGTATGAATTGCCTAAAACTGCCAGAATCCTTCTCTTATATGAAATCATAAATATTAAAGGAATTGCTTTAAAATGACAGAATTACAACTACAAACATGATCATTAATTACAAGATATATTTTTCTCTCTTGGAATCCCTGTCCCAAAAGTGCTCAAGGTTGGAAAAAGTGTTTTGTGTATACTAATGCCAAATCCTTGACTTAATTGGTTAATTTGTTGTCTCATTTGCTCACTTTACAGTTACATATCCATTGCTATACTGAATCATATTTAGACAGAAACAAAAGTGGCCAGTAATGGACAGCCTATATATCTAATTTGTTTGTATTGCCATGGATGAAGCAATGCAGAACCACCAAATGTTTTCCAGGATGGATGCTAGTATAGGCCAGTAGAGCAGATGTGCCAAGAAGTGTGGGCATTTGGAGGCCGCTCAGCCCTGCTAATCATGTAGTGTCATAAGCCAAAAGGAGTGGGAGGTCATGTGGCTGAATCCCCTTCTGTTGATATACTTTCAAAAAGTGTGTGGACAGGCTTCTTCAGTAGTATATTTCTCACTGATGTTCAATGAGAGTTGAAGTTTACATTCCAAGGGCATAATGGGCCCAACTCAGTATTCTCATAGGAGTTCTCAGCCTTAAAAGGAAATGCTTTCTTTCTCCATAATAAAAAGTACTTTGATTTATTCCATACTCTATTATTTTATCTTTAGCAAGCAGACAGTTTAAATTGCATGCTTGTAAGGCTTCTGAAAGAATCCTTTCAGAAATCCATCATTTGTTCTCTCTCTTTAGAGTGACTAGATCCTCCCCCAATTATTCTCTCTCTCTCTCTTTCTGTCTGTCTGTCTGTCTGTCTGTCTGTCTGTCTCTCTCTCTCTCTCTCTCTCTCTCTCTCTCTTTGCCAGACTCAGTACACACTCCTAGACAAGCATTAAGACATTTACTTAAAAAAAAATCTGGTAACAATTTCTGACCACTCTATATAGGTATGAGCTATTTAAGAATGTATGTATGTTTTTCTTGCTCAAATTTGAAAAAATAAAAGATTTTTTTTACATTGCAACCTCTCAAGTTTTAAATTACCTGTATTGTGACATTGTAATTTTGGCTTTTTTTTTCAATCTCTCTCTTCCCTGTTTCCTCCTTTCTTCTCCTCTTCTTTCTTGAACAATTAGACTTGTTGTTGGGCAGAGCATATCCACACGGTTATTCCTGCCATCCTTTGCCATCTGAAATGGCCTAGACCAGGCAACTAAGCTCTATGAGTCCCGAGGACACATTCTGAGGGAAGCCTTGCATGGCAGTCAAATTTTAACGAGAGTGAGGATAGAGAACATTATAGGGTGATGAGACCAGGACCCAGTTGGGGGCAAACATTAAAATAAGCAATAATGGTAATTGCACAACTGTGCCCCATTTAATAACTGGAAAACAATCAGTTTCTATACAAATAGATACATGAGTAAGTCAAGAGCTTGTTGTGAAATGAGATTATAAGAGCAATAGCCCACAAAATACTTATTGATTTTAAAAGGGAAAACTTACTTTACAGTGAAAAAGTATTGATTGATAACTGGTGGAGTCATACATACATACAAACATACATACATACATACATACATACATATGCATATTTATTATTCTTCAGAGCTCAAATTAACACCTTAGACACTGTTACTTTAAAATAACCTATTTTATAAACATATGAACTAATAAATTCACACAGCACACTATTGAGTGAAAGGTACATGCTATTTGTAAAGGCATAATTGGATTATATTCATTTCTGATCCATCTCTGATTAGAAACCTTCTGAAACAGTGCGGCAGTATACAAGATTCAGGGGACCAGGCAACTGTGCCCCATCAAGCTGTGCACCTTACTCATCCTAAATGAGAGTGCTTTAAGAAATATGGTAAAGACAATGTGTAGAGATGTTCAAAGTTTATGGAGACAAAACAAGGGCAGTATCAAAGTATTAACTGTGGGGCTATGGACTATTTCATTTAAGGGGTGCTAGAAATTATGGATCAATTGAATGATCCCATCTGAGTTATACATCATTTTAACAAACACAAACTCTCAGTCACCTTGTTGATTTGCTGCCATATAACAACAGTTAGAGAGTTCCCAAAGCAAGGGATTCTTTACCTCTGCTCACCCACCCCAACAGTCAGGTCATCTGCATTTGTATAAATGCAGAGACAGGCAAAAGTTAGGAGAAACAGTGATCAGATTCCATAGAATGCCTGATCTACTACATGCCTCAACTTGAATTAGGCTAAAAAAGGTAATAAATGATGAGGACTATATTTGCTATTTTAAATATTTAACAACTTTAAAATAAACTTAGACAATTATTACTCTTTTAGATATTAAGTTGTTATGATAAATTATTTCTTGGGAGGATATGTGCATAGTAATATCCATCTGCGATCCCAGCAATCAGGAGATAGAACTATGAAATTCTGGAGTTTGAGAGTAGTCTGAATCACATACAAAATTTCTGTCTTACCGAGAGCATAAAGAACAACAGATTTTCCTTATATAGGCTAGTTAATGTGCAGGATAATTTTATTTTACTATTCTGTGAAAAATTCCTTTCCTAAATTTACCTACAATTTACGAAAGAAACTCTGTGAGATTATAGTTAATTTCTACTTTAACCTACATTCAAAATCTACTGAAATCATTATTTCTCTTCATAATCTCAATGTTTATTCCATTGTATAAAATGAAGCAGATTCTTTTCCTTTCAAAAGGGTTGCCACAACTTCAAATTATAGAAACATGTCTACTTCAGATTGTCCTCATAGCCACGAAGTCACATCAAGAAGTTGTGCAGCTTTCCAGAAGGGTGATCTGAGAGCCTACCGAGCATGCATTACATCTGACCTGGGAAGCAAAACAAATGAAATTAAAGATGGTATGAAATTGGATAACCTACAGCTGAAAAAAGAGGTGGCTAACTTCCAATAGAACAATTTGGATTATGATTCTTACATGTGCAGAATTTGAGAATTGGGTCATCTAGAAGTTCAAGTTAGTTTCCCAACTGGCTAATTATTACTCAAATATAATGGGAGTAGACATGAAATATTCACATGATTATGGCCTCTACCAAGAAATTGCTGAATCTGTCTGGATACTGATAGTTTAGACTTAGGGTATGGATGTGAATTCAGAGCAATTGCTCCAAAGATAGATGCCTGAGTTCAGTTCTGTCTTTTTTATTAATTATTAATCTGAGATACCTTTCTCAGCTTCAGTTCCCTTGCCTGTAAGACAGAGAGAATGAGTACTTATGACTGAGTTTTATTAGAATAACTCCATATATGGCCATTGCCATATATGTGCCTTGAATGTAGTAGTAGTGAATGAATGCCAGTTGTGAAAAAGTAAAACAAACTCCACAAGTGTGTGCCTATAGACTTAGAATACACACGGTATAGTCTGTGTTCCTCATGATGCCTTGCTGGACCTTCTAGTTTGTGTGAGAGTACAAAGCTATCCTTTCTCTTTATAAAGAGCTCATTTCTTCAGTAGCTACTGCAGGATCTTTGAAGCAGGATACCAGCAGATGCTGTGCTAATAGTCTTCATTTGTCTCTCCAGAGCCACCCCTATGACTCCCTCTCTTTGAACTGCTGCTGCCCTACAAGGTGGCCATGTCCTCTTCTCAGCTCCCACTCTCCATGCTGCTTTTGTTAGACGCAGCTAGAGAGACTGGAGAAATGAAGAAGAAAAGGGGTGAGAGTCTGAGTTGTACTTTTCTTCTCACATGAGCTATGGATGTGCACTCTAACTGCCAAGAAGCTCTTTCTGTGGCTCTGGTCCTTGCCTAGTTCTTCAAACCCTCATCCTTTCCTCCTTCTACCTTAGAAATACTAATCCCTGCTCATTCTCTTTTTGGATTATCTGTGCCACACTACCCCTTATTACCTCCCTTGACATGTCAATAAGCATGACTCAATTTTTTTGTTATTGTGAGTTTCTAATCAGATATCTTCTGATTATTTAAACACTTTTCTAATGTGTTAGTACTGTGTGTCAGGAGCCTTTCTAAGTTGACATGTTTCTAAATTCCATATTTTGTATTATATTATGGGTATGTAGAAACAAAAATAAATTAACTAGGAATTGTCATAACATCCAGACTTCTTAAAATCTGTTCCAATATAAGAATTCTTTCTGTGTACCCTAAGAATTTCTTTAAAATAACAGCTACATAAATTATTAGTATTGCATAAGAATAAGGCTATTACCAACTGAAGAATTAGTACCAATTCTAAATTAGTACTTAAGAAATTCTGGAAATCCCTTGAAGGTAAATATACTGAACTCTTTTTCCTTCCACAGAAGGTTTTTTTATGATTAATTCATCAGTAATTGTTGGCCTCTAACCAATATCATATAACACATAGATTACTAGTGTTTTTATAGTATAAAAATTATCACAGAAGGCATTTGGATACTCTGACAAACAAAGATATAGTTTGAAAGATATCATGGGGTAAGAATTTGACATTAAGAAATGGAAAACTAGAATATTGAACATTTCCATCTATTTAGAAATCAAGACTCTAAAAGATTACTATGACAGATCAAGGAGGCAAACACACTGATATAAGGAATCAGAGTGATGGTCAGGATGGTCAGGATTCCCATCTGAACGTCACTCACCAACTAAAATGTGTTCTTCTTTTTGTAGGATTTCTAGCTACTTGCACTATTGTGAAATCTTAAGCAAAATCTCAAAAGAAATAGGAGGGGTATGGTATCACTGTCAAGACAGTAAACTACATCAACTAAGCTCCTCCCCGTCACTCAGAACTCTATCTACACAAGATAGGAAGAAAAAGAAGCCTCTCACATAGTAGCTAGAAGGCTAGACAAAACCTCACTCTATTAAGAAGACATATCATGAATGTATTCACATCACCTAAACAGAAAAAGGAGAGAGAAACAGCATGTAAAGAGGAACGCACACACATGCACACACAGATAATCTGAGCAGTATCATAGTAAAGTAGAGAAAGAAATCAAGAAAGGGATGTAGTTTTCAAAAGGAAAGTAAAAATTCATTATATATGAATATTATTATATATATAATGCAGTGGTACAGGCTCCTGACACTAGTATGGACTGGAACCTGAGTTTGATCTCTATCACTTCAAATTACACACACACACACACACACACACACACACACACACACACACACAGGCACACAAAGTATTCAGACCTCCCAGACTAAAAACATAAAAGAAAGGCGAAGAAGAAAACAGCAAAGTCAATGAAATTTAACAATTGGCATCTTGAAGAATTCCTTAAGAAGAACCTAAATTCAAGAGCTTAATTTGTGCCTGCATGTGTGTTTGTGTGTGTGTGAATAAAAATAGAGGAGAAGATAGTGAGAGTGGGCATGCTTGCAGTCATAGCTGACAGTCCAAGTTTGATCCTGGATCCCAAATAGTGGAAGAAGAGACTATTCTTCAAGCTGCCCTCTGATTTCTACATGTGAACTCTAGCATGCATGTGAAAACCAACCTCCACCCAAATAATAAATAAACGAATATATTAAAGCAAATAGAGGAAACATGAGAAGTTATAGATTTGAGACAACAGAGGCTTTGGAAATAATCACAGAAATAAATTCAAAATGAGATAGTATGAAACTAAAAGTTTATACACAAGGCTGTGCTCACCTAAGGAGGGAATGATGCATGCCATATGGCAATAATTTTAAATGCTATGACATTTTTTTTCTTTTCTGATTTATTTAATCATTTGTAAGAAAATTTTATACAGGAAACATTGATTTTCCTAGAGTCACTCAGGCAGACAGTGACCACATCATTCACAGCTCTCCTACCTTTCTGGGATCTTCAGCTTCCTTGCAGCCAGTATTCATATCTTTGCCCAAGGATGTCACCTCTGACTGTGGAAGAGTGTCACATCCTTTAAGCCAGGGGTTCTCAACTCATTGGTCATGACATTTATTGGTATCAAAGCGTCCTTTCGCAGGAGTCATCCAAGACCATTAGAAAACAGATACTTATATTATGACTCATAATTATAATAAAATTATAGTTATGAAGTGGAAACTCTTACAGTTGGGGGACACTATTACACAAGGGACTGTATTAAGTGGTCACAATGTTAGAAAGGTTGAGAACCACTGCTTTAAGCACTAGCAATAGACCAGAAGTTGGGAAGCTAGCACTCACTTTCAGAACTCTAACGCCAGTCATCTTGGTGTTCCAGTGGAATCATTCTGATAGCTGTTCCAACTATTTACCAGACTTAATCTCATGGATTAGTGTAGTCAGAGTGGGCCACCACCACACTCTGATTAGCTGAGTGCTCTTCCCAGGCCTCTAATCCTAACATCAACAGGATCCCTGCTCATCTCAAACAAGCACTGGATTAAAACCTTAGAATGCATTTTTGAAGAGCATGAGCTGACTCACATGCAGTAGAGATATGAAAGTGAACACTGTGATGTCTAGAGTATACTAAAGTGATTTGGAATGATTAATATAACTAGAGTCTTTCTGTTTACCTGAAGGTTTCAAAAATATATAAAATACATAAAAATTGCCAGCACATTATGCTCTTTCAACCTATTTCATTTACACAATATCAATTTTACATGATGAATTTGAGGATCAGGCTGCCTATCATTATACATGGTTTTATATTTTCTTCTTCTCTATTAATTGTTTTTGTCTTTGTAGAATTGTTCTGGCATATCATTATAATATCATACCAATTTCTGTACTTACTGTAATACACACACACACACACACACACACACACACACACACACACATACACACACACACACACATGAAAAGTCCATTTTAAGTACCTCTATATATTCTTCCAATCTAATTTAATAATTTTACAATTTAGAGCTAGATTCTCTTGATTTACATAGGACCCTTTCAAGGTCAGCAAACTGGCTCCAACTATCAGGACTAGAACTAAGCCAACTGTCCTGAATTTTAGCCACATTGATTTCAAAATAATTCCCCATTCAATGTGGCTGTTTGAACATACTTTGTTGACTAGGGGCTGGGAGGTTAATAGTACCCTGGCAGGGGATAAGAACATGGTTGTCAGAACCATGCAGTTGAGGAGTTAAAAAAGTAAGATCAAGAGGGTTTACTCAGAACGTGATATGATTCACTGATTTCTAATGAAGGAAGTGGGTGGGTCTCATGGGCACAAAGAAAAGTCTTATGCAATAGCAACAAGCCTGGACAGGGCTTCTGCCAAGGACCCATCATGTCTGCCCAGTTGCTCTTCTAGGATAAGTTTAGTCACAGTTCTTGACATAATTCCTCTTCCTCTTTTGTTCTAGGGAACCAAGTTGCTTCAATTGAGAACAAAAATACACGTCTAAGTCGTTCACACACTTTTAAATAAAGCATTTCTACCACAACCTTGAAGCCACTTCACTGCTAGACTCTTTAGAAGTAATTGCTTGGAAATTTAGGAAGGAACAACAAGCTCACTAGCATTTTTTTAAGCACAAAGAAAGCTAAAAATGGTCCTCAGCCAATGAACTATGGTTTGAAAAGCATACTTTTCTCTTTTAATTAGAAGACAGATACTTAGAAGTTAAAATGAAGTCATTCTTTATTATTTGATATTTAGGGTCAAATAAATTCATACACACTCATAGATAGAATGATTCTGTATGATATCAGTGTACAGTGGGTTTTTATATTTTTTTCAGTCACAAACTTCTAGCTAAACTTTGAAATTAATGAGACCATGACATGAATTATCATACAGATTGTTCGAGTGTTCTGTACACATCAGGTAGAGGTAGTCATCATGGTCAACTTAGAAATGAATAAATTACTGTTTCTTTTTGATAAAGAGCTGACTCCCAGATAAGATATGTAGCTACCATAAAGGAATCAAATTGAGTAGAATTTTTCTTGGTGACACTAAGGGTAATGGAGATAATAAAGCACAGAAGAAACTCAGGACTTTTCTGTAATGCTGGATGCATGTTACACCTTTACTCAAACCTCTGAAATGTACAGAAATGATAGAGTGTAAAAAATGGACAGAGCTGTAATGAAGCTTCATCACTTGCCTACGGTACCAGTAGGTTGCTATAGTACATAGACCTATGAAGCTTAAGTTGCTCTAAAAATATAAGCTCCCAGAAAGAGAGATATAAATCCATGAAGCTGTGTTTGATATTAATATCCAGAAGTATAATGTATATTTCTTTTTCTTTATCAATCTTATGCTATGCAGATTTCATAAAAATTTAAAATTTAAATTCCAATATGGTTATCTTTGGTTTTAAACTCAAACTTCATGCTGCAAGGGCTACAACTTCTGATATCATGCAATGTTCTTCTTAGTTTTCTTGAGTCTGTTATGTAAATGCTTTGTTGTAAAACTCTAGTTTTCACTTAACTGTGTTAGCAGAAAATTCAAAAATCCCTTCGCAGCACATAATAATAGAGAAGATCTCTTTGAGGTCTTCATAGTGCTGAGGGTAATGAGTAACTCATGAGAAGAAAGTAAAGAATTGAAAGTCAGATCTCATATCTATCAAACTAATATTCCTGCCCTAAGTGGAATTACCCTCTTGTTGCACCTTGAGAAAGCTGGGTTTTATTTTAATGAAGCAACTAAAATGCTTCTATTTATAGATAAATGGCTAGAGTAGGTAAGAGGTGAAGACGACTTTTTTTTTTGTTTTCTTTTTTTCTTTATTTTATTATTTTTTATTTTTTTACTGTTTGTTTTTTTCTTTTTAATGAACAAACAAAAACAACAAGAACAAACCCCTGTTGCTTCCCCCTCCCCATGCCTGCCACCCCACCCTCTCCCACTTATCAGCCCTGTCATTCCCCTACACTGGGGCACAGAACCTTCACAGGGCCAAGGGCCTCTCCTCCCATTGATGACCGACTTTGCAATAGAGGTAAAGACTTCTAATGGAGAGCAGAGTGAAGAGAGTTCATCAAGGCTGTCTGTGTAGAAACCCAATTTGGCAGATTGCACAATGGGAATCTGGGAGAGAGGCCTTTCCTGGCTAGGAGCAGCACGGTAGAAGGAGAAAGACTGAGCTAAGAACTCCTCAGCTGAAGATGACTGTTATATTTGTAGCCCAGATAAGTTATAGAATAGTATGCTATTAACTAAAAATGCAACAAAAGTAATGAATATTTGTTGGGGCATTATGAATGGGGGAGATTCATTGGTGAATTGGATTTCATATGTCTACCTTCTTCCAACTCTGTATTCAGTGAAGTTATTGGTAGCTTGAAAAAGACCACAATAAGAAAACTTATGCTATCAAAATTTGTAAATGTTATAAATTATTTTACAGCCAGATTATCAGTAGAGCTCTGGTGGATGAGATGGTAGAAAACTTCTATGGAGTTTGTTATTCAGGTCAAGACTTAGAAGACATGTCAAAGTTAGAGATGTAGTGATAGAAATACCTATTTTAGTTTTAAATTTATTTATTTATGTATTTACTCATTTATTTATGAGTGTGTGTGTTTGCATGCATATGTTCGTGCTCTTGAACTGAATAATTCTGAATGAAGGACATTTTAGTAATTACTGACATGGCAACTTGTTGAATTGGAATTCTTCTAACAACTAAATAACTGAAAAAAATAGTATTTGTAAATTTAGTAATGTAGGATAAGGTAGCAAAATTCTTCCCATTGTGGAATTAACTGTGTCAAAACTCCAACTTAACAATGATACCTTGAAATTGAAGTTTATTTTATCTTAAAGCTTGGCTATTAAAAGTGGTTTCATTTTTCACAAAGGCTAGCACATCCTCTAAAAGATAGAATCTTAGCTCTTCCTGTCTCAATTAACAATGTTGGAGAAATACAGAGAACTCTGTCTTGTGATCTGGGTTCTGTTTTATCATTTATGTAGATCACATTGCTACATTTTTTTGTTATCTACCAATTACACTGAAGGCAAGCAGAGCGGCTCCTGTAAGACATGCTCATTTCAGGAATTTTCATGGTTACCACAGTGAAAGGAACTCCAAAATCTAGTGTAATATTTGAAACCATGAATGTAGCAATTAAAATGATAGTTTATATTTTGTATAAGGATATAAGAGAGTCTTTGCAATTTAAATACCTTTGTGTGTCTTATCATATTAGAAATAAAATAGAAAAAATATCAAGAAAAAAATATATAAATACATGGAAATCTAGATCAAAGAGATAACACTTTAGAAAAAAGTAACCTAACTAAAATTGCACCAAGCAGATATATGAAGCACATGAATAATAAGTAATGAGATTGATGCACTAATAAAACTTCATCTGAGAAAGAAAAGTCCAGAACTGGACAGGTGTACTGCTCTATCTTAGCAGACCTTTAAACAAAAACTGATACTTAGGTTCCTCAAGCTATTCTGTGATAAAGAAAAACAATATTTTTAAAGTTATTTTATAGAGTCAGTATTACCCTGAATCAAACTGAAACACACACACACACAGAGAGAGAAAGAGAGAGAGAGACAGAGACAGAGACAGAGACAGAGACAGAGACAGAGAGACAGAGACAGACACATGAGAGAGGGAGACAGACAGAGACACAGAAAACTACATAACAGCATCCTTGATGGATATAAACACAGGAACGTTCCACAATTATGTGTAAAGTGAATTCATCAACATATTAAGAAGATCATACACCATGATCAACATGATTAGGTTGCTTTTATTTGGGGGGGGTCAAGGATAAGTGAATGGATACAGATCAATCCATGCACACAAACAGAATTAAAAACAGAAATCCCATAATCACTTCAATAGATCAGAAAGCCCTCTGACAAAATTCAATACCTCACCATAACAGAAGTCTTAAAGAAACTAGAAGTAGAAAGAACATGCATGAACATGCTAATATCATGTACCACACATCCATAGCCAACATTATATTATATGCCGAAAAACTGAAAGCATTTTAGTCGGCAGCAAGTAAGCTGCTTACTTTAGCTATAGCAGTAAGGCAAGGATGAGGGGATAAAAACAGGAAGGAGGAAGTCAAATTATTCTCAATTATAGACATGATCTTACCAGGTCATAAAGATTCCCCTAAGACTTTCAGGCTTGATAAACACTTCCAGAAAAATATAAGGATTTGTAATCAACACAAATAAATCCCAAACTTTTCTATATACTCAAAGTGAACCTACTGAGAAATGAAAATCAAGAAAACAGTCCTAATGGTTGTAACTTAAAACAAACAAACAAAATAACCAAAAAAAATTCAGAAATAAATCTAGCTAAAGAGATTAATGAAGACATCTGCAAGGCAGACAATCTAACATCGAAGAATACACAAGCAGATTATGAGAAATTCCATGTTTGTGGACTGGCAGAATTAACATCGTCAAAACGCTTATATCACTCAAAGTGGTATATTAATGGAATTCTTCATCAAACTAGGAAAAAACTCCTAAAACTCATGTGGACCCATGAAAGACTCCAAAGACTCAAATTTCTGAGTAACAAGAGGAACGATGATTCGTCTCTGCTGTAATAGCAAATGTAGCATGGTACTGACACAGCAAAAATGTAGACTGATGAATTAAATTAGAGGACTAAGGCAAAAAGACATACAGCAGAGCTGGCTTTTAGCAATGTCTCAAAAGTGACAAAAACACGCATTGAGAATGAAGAGCCTCTTTAACAGAATGTGCTAGGAAAACTGAATATCCAAACATATGCCACTGAAACTGGACCCCATTTTCACCCTGTAAAATAACCAATTCAAAACACATCAAGGGCATTCAAGCCTGCCCTTATACTCTGAAAGTCATAGGGGGAAAGAAAGGCAACCAAAACAATGGCTTTTTGAGCAGGACTCTAGTAGCTCAGGAAATAATAGGAAGAATTGACGAATGTGGTCACAAAAAAAATTTTTTTTTCCACACAGCAAAGGAAACAATCAATGTTGTAAATAGACAGTCTATAGAACAAGATAAAAAACTTTGACAGCTATCCACATAACAGGAAATTAATATCTATCCTACACAAAGAGGTAAAGTTTCCAAACATCAAAAGAACAAGTAATCCAAACAATAAATAGACATATGAACTGAACAGACAGTTGTCAAAAGAAGAGACATGAGTGACTCATAATTTCATGAAAATATGTTCACCATGCATAGCCATCAAGAAAGGCAAATCAATACTACATCAAAAAATTATCTTGATAAGTCAGAATAGTCATTGCCCAGAAAATGTGTGTGCATGTATGGGTGTGTTTGTGTGTGTGTGTGTGTTTGTGAACAGCTCTTATATATTGTTGATGAAAGTAGTAACTAGTCTTTACACTATGGGAAAACAAGTAGAATATCTTCAAACAATTAAAAATATAATTACCATATTGTTCTGCTATACTGATCTTGGTTTATGCCTGAAAAAAAAAATCAGCCAGTTATAAAGATATGTGCATAGTCATTTTTTATCAAAACTTGCTTTACAATAGCAACTTTATGGAATCACAGTGCAAATGGCTAAAGAAATGTGGTGTGCATACATATAAGGGTATCTGTTGGACACAGAACAAACTCATGCCATTTTCTGGAAAGTGGGTGGAACTGGAGATCATTGTGTTAATTGAAATGATGGAAGCCTAAACAAACATCATATACTTTCATTTCCTAAATAGAGTATGGGGTGATAAAGATGCCATTGAAGTAGAAGAAACCCTACTAGGGAAGAGGAAAGTGATGGGAAGGGTTAAGGGATCATAGGGTGATTGTAGTGAATATGAATTAAAATAATATTTATGGCTGAATAAAACTATTACCATAAAATCTAATATTCTTTCTAAATATATGATAAAACTATTAACTCACTCTAAATTAAAACGGTGTATTATGACTATCTAGTAATTATTTCTACATGCTTCCAAGGGGCACTGCTTGTAATGATAAGCATTGTTAAATTATGAAACAAACTTAATGCGATGTTATTGCTGAAACTCCAATAATAGTCATCTTTGGAGATGATAAATCAACAAGTTTGTTTTGAAACTACACTAAGTACCAAAGATATATTTTATTTTGCTTTGTGAGCATTTTACCCCGTTGTGTGTATATGTGTGTGAATGTGTGTATGTGTGTTGTGGTATGTATGTGTTATTGTGTATATGTATATGTGTTAAGACAGAGCTTTATTTAATCCAAGATTGCCTTGAACTACACACACACATACACACACATACATACATACATGCATACATCATATGTATATACATATATATATGATGACCTTGACTTGACCCCATTTCCCTCCTTACTATTAGGATTATATGTGTGGACCACTATGACATTTTATGTGGTGCTAGGTCTTCAAGCAGAGACTGTACATGAGAGGTAGACCTTCTACCAACTGAGAGATGTTCCTAACCCTTATGTTAACATTTCAGCCTGCTCCTATGGCTTGAATTTTGTAGCAGACTGCACTCTACTACTTTGTACCTCAGTTCCTTAGCCAAGATGACTTCATAAATCTCGATGTCTTCCAGTCTCACCAGCCACCCTTCGACAATTTTTGTGAAAAGAGGAAAAGATTTATAAATTTTCCCTCAGACTCCATGGATATCTTCTGATAACTGTTTCACAAGAAACTTCAGTGTATACAAATTGAACTGTATTCTTCCATGCAAGCCACATCTTCTTTGATTTCTGTATGTCTGACCAGGACTTTACCATTACCTCAGTTATTTATACCTCTGGTTTCCTTTCTCCTCATAATGCCAAGTCATATGGCTTCCTGCTAAAGACTTTCAATACCCTTCCAGGTTTTTAATTACTAGCTCATAATCAACTTCTCAATCACTGTTGCTCAGCCAGTTCTGTAATCTACTTCTGCAACCATTGTTCCAAAAAACAAGTCCAATAATAACACTCCTAGAGAAGGAATCATCAATGCTTCTTATTACTAACCAATTTAACATAATTTTCCTCTGGCATTCAAAGTTACCCATCTAATATTTATATCTTATACCAAAATCAGGAGATTAAACTATAATATCCAACAGTCCCACCCCTAGCACTGGCCTACCTTTTGTTCTCTGGCTATCTTTATTTTCTCATGAAGAGTAATTCTTGTCTCAAACAGTGCAACAATACTCTCAAATAAAACTTCCAGTAAGAATGGAGATTTATCACCATCCTGTGTGATCGTGATGCAGCCAGAGTTCACATTTCACTATTGAATCATTGTCAAGTGGCCTCTCCAATTGAGGAACTGACTTCTTAATTTTATTGACCTCAGTTAACATGAATTTCCACATAAATGATAACTACTAGGAAGTGCAGGTTTATGTACTGTTTCTGTCTGTCAAAATTCTCTCCATTCCTGAGTGCCCCGGTTAACCAAATTACTTGAACTGACTTCCATGATTACAATAATTCTTTACATTGACAACAATTTTACATATTTTCACAGCTTTTATTACTCAAGAGAATATGGGAAGTAACGATGACTATAAGCTTGGTCTTTGGGTCCATATC
>JADRCC010575604.1:9424-20867 GCA_019843855.1 Hylomyscus alleni
GCCCAGTTTAAGAGCTACAGGCAATTACCAATGGTTGAGAGATGGAGAATTAGTCTTCTTCAGAGCCGAGCCCCTAATGGTTATCCAATACTCAGAAGCCAACCCTAAAAATATACACAGGAGCCAGCAGGCTGCAGGTAGACTTTCATCTGCATATATATATATATATATATATATATATATATAAAACAATAGTAATGAAAGGAAAATAGCCCTCAAATTTGAGAGGGGGCAAGTGCATGGGGCACACAGAAGAGTTTCAGGTGGTGAGAAATTTTATAAAAGGGAGAGATGAGAGTGATTCAATGTGGCCACATTGGGAAGAGAAACAGCGAGGCAGTGTGACCTGTGGGACCATCCTCGGGATCCTGCCACGAGTGTGAAGTCTAAACAGAAGGCGAGAGGTGTGCAGAGCTGAGCAGTGATGTGGACAAGGTGTGGTTCTGGTCATGTCTAGGCTTCGATCTCCTATGCAGGTTAGCCTGGCCGACTGTGAGAACTGTGTGAAACCTCTCAGCAGTGGACGTGTTCCTTCTTCAGCTAGCACGAGGCTTCAGCCTTTCTTCTGGTTTGCAGTGCCCGAGGGAGATTTCGGTTACTTCAGCACCCTTGTCTCCATAGCCCTAGAACTGAGGAGGAAAGTATCCTCTCAGAGCCATGCCATTCTGAAACGCCAGGGTGGTTGTGTTAGCCTGGCGTACGCACGGGCTGGCGTGACTTACACCATAATAATAATAAAGACTGTGTTTTAAAGTGAATCTGTACACACACATTTTAGAGATACAGAAATATTGCATTTTAGGTGTTTTTTTTTTAATGTTAAACATATTTCAGTCTCCATCCTGCCAAGCTAATGGAAAATCCATATCAATTATTAGTGAGGCTCCAACTGATTACTATTGGTTAAAACAGCAGATCATTAGCGTGACCATTTTGTTAATTAATTGTTTGGTTACAGCTATTCTATGACAAGCCTTGGAGCCAGTTACCAGGTCCTAGCTTCTTTCTGTCTGATACACTAAGATATGCCACCTACTGGGATTCTTCAAGAGAGTGCAGTGAGGGCCCTTGAGGAAATTCTAACATGGGAGTTGGGGCGGGCGGGGGGAGATGCTATAAGTCACATGTGATGGTTATCTCACTTGTCAACTGGAGGGGAGGGGATTTGAAATCAGTGAAGAGATGTGACTCTAGGCGAGTCAGTGAGGGCAAGTTCTTAGCCTCTCTGATACGCAGAAGACATTACCGGACTACCTAACTCCTATCGTGTAAGCCAACCTAGTAAATTCTGTCTGTATGTCTCCTCCATCCGTGTGTGTGTGTGTGTGTGTGTGTGTGTGTGTGTGTGTGTGTAGGAAATAAGGATGTAGAATATAAGGAGAAATGCAAGGACAAGAAATTTTACATGGATATTTTATCAGGTTATCATTTTGTCTACAGCGCTGTCATCTTCTCATCATTGACAGTCACCTGTGTGTTTATCACTAATCAGACATGAAAAGTGTCGGCTTTATCTCTTGACAATAATTAAGCCAGGAGACCACAGTCCTGGGTCATTTGGCACTCTGTGATGGCATTTTACTGTACACCATAAATGTACACACTTAGAGAAACAAAATGACTTCTCAGTATGAGTATGGATTAGGGCTGGCCAAAGGAGAAATTTAGATTTGGAAGACAGAAATACAGTAGCTGCTGTGTCTATGCCAAACTCAGTGGCAACCTGCACATACGACACTCACCTGTTACCTCTGCTCACCTGGTGGGGCAGAGATGTGTTAATCCATCCAAAGAAGATACCATGACTAAGGCAACTCTTATAATGACAACATTTAATTGGATCTGGCTTACAGGTTTGGAGATTCAGTCCATTATCATCAAGGCAGGAGCTTGGCAGTGTCCAGGAAGGCATAGCTCAGGAGGAGCTGAGAGTTCTACATCTTCATCTGAAGGTCACTAGGAGAAGACTGGTTCCCATGTGGCTAGGAGGAGGGTCTCAAAGTCCACCACCACAGTAACACCCTTCCTTCGACAAAGCCACACCTACTTCTCAAGGCCACACCTCTTACTAGTGCCATACCCTGGGCCAAGCATATTAAAATCACTGTTAGATGACCCAACTCCTTATTAAATAAATACCTCTGTACAGTTTATATGCATTATAAACCAGGTTCTCTTCCTCTAGAGAATCTCGCCTACTTTTCATTTGATCCTGCTTTCTCCACTTTAGTTTCCCTGCTCCTTAGAAGTGTATCTACCATGGTCAAGTCAGACACTCAACTCCATCTGTGATTCAGCCTGTCTTTTGCTCTCTGAAATCTTTTTGACAAGCCCTGTCTCTTTCTCATCTCCAGTTGGAATCAAGACGGCTGCTGAAAAAAATGCCAGGACTGCACTTAGTCTCTCTGCTTCTTAGTTCCACTCTAAGAATACTAGAAGAAGATAGATCTGGAGACGGGATGGTGCTGAGCACTCAGTCACGCGCACGGCCTGGAGTCTGCTCTCAAGGAACTCTTTGAAGGCTACTGAGCTGAACGAAGACTCGGAGCACTACGACAAGTCTGAGGGTCCTTAAAGCATTTTTATTATTTCGATAATAAGAGTATGTGTTTTAACTCAAGAATGTTGCCTAGGAACTGATACCAGTGATTACTTCTACTGCTTGTGTATATCTGTGTGTATGTGTGTGTGTGTGTTGGTCCTGGTAGGGGGTGCTTGATTTTGTCTGTAGTCCCCTGCTCCTGCGAATCCTAAGAAGGAGAATACTACAGATTTACAGAATCATAGCAAGCAACCAGAACCATAGTGCAAGCAACCCTGAGCAGTGTACTCAGTCAAATATTTGCTGAACTCTGCTTTCATTTCAGACATTCTGCTCAGAGCTGCCAAGGAGCTTACGGCTGGATAAGACCTGGTCCCTGTGTTTTCACAAAACACGGTACACAGTAAGTGAACATTAAGTATTGAGACTGTTTATACAAAGTAACGCAGAGGAAATTATATATTGAGATTGCTTCTGAACAGCATTCTGCAAGGGATTGTAAACACAGGGACCCGGCAACGTGAAAAGACTCTTCGATTGCTTCCAGCCCAGTGGAGAATGACTCTTAGTAAAACCTCAGCATCTCAGCAACTCATTTCCATAGTAACCAAACAGCCTGGGGACGTGGTAGCGTTAATACTTATCAGGGAAATTAAAATAATGGTAGCATAGGCTGAGATGGATTATAATTTAGGCAAAGGTAATATGACTTTGCTGATACTACCTCATTTAAACCTCACAGTAATATGCGGAGTTAACAAGTATCACTAAGTGCTCAGAGAGAGTAGACAACATCCCAGCCTGTAGGTGGCAAGAACTATTTGGCCACAGTGCATGCTTCTAAGCAGGAGGTGACATGTCAGGATGGCAGCGTGCTTCATCCTTGTAATTTTTTTTTGTATGTGTGTGAGCAAAGAATGCAGAAAATCTGACTTGAATTATGTGGAGAAACAGGCAGGCTGGAGATAGGGAATCAGAATAAATTCTCTTATGTGCATTCCACCAGCATTTGTAGTGGGGAAAGGAATATTTGTAACCATGTGTTTACATCCAGCTTGCTGAAAAGTCAACTTCTCATTCGAATAGAACTTCCGAATAGAGGGCTAGGACATGTTATATACAGTTGATGGATGATAGATCACAACGCTTGATCTTGACATTTGTAAGGAGTATGTATTAGGCATAGTTTAAGGTTTAAATATCAATTCACAAATTCAGTAAATAGTTCAGGAAATTAAAAGTTCTGTTTTAAAAAGATAGGCAAATTCCTCCATAAGAATCCACTATCAGTCCCACTGAAAAAATCCTAGGAATTCCTGGGAACTGGGATGTCCTTCGTCTGACTTATACTAGGTTGGGAACTCTCATTGTTAAACTGCTAAGAATTTCTTCCAAATAGCTTGATGCTATGGTGGTTTGAGTATTGTATGTTGGGAGTATTTGCACCGTGGAAACCAGTGAATGTTCTATATCATTCCAAGAAACACACCTTAAGACTGAGTGACTTATCACTGCTTAGAAGCATCGAGGGCACTTTAGCAATCTCAGGACAGTGAATATTGTTAACATGGAGAAGAGCTAGTGGAGAGAAGGAAGTTGAAGAACATGCAAACTGAGTTAGAGCGAGTGATATGTATAGATTATGATCCCAGCAATTGAGAAATGATTGGGGAACTTAAAGAAAAATGAAAACTTCCAGACCCATAGACAAAGCTACTAAAAAGCTATAGAAATGAGTTATGAAAGTCAGTGTCCTGGGAAGCATCTAGCACAATGGTATACTCTCTTCTCTGTGATTAAAATTATCTCATAGTGCAACAGCTAATAATAACCTGTGCTGAGTGGTTTTTGTCAACTTGACATAGACTACAATCATCGATGAGGAGGGAGCCTCAATTAAGAAAACGCCTTCAAACGATTGGGCTGTAGGCAAGCTGTAGGGCATTTTCTTAACAAGTGATTGATGGTGGAGGTCCCAGCCCATTGTGGGTAATGCCATCTCTGGGCTGGTGGTCTTGGGTTCTATAAGAAAGCAGGCTGATCAAGACATGGAAAGCAAGTCAATGAACAGTACCCTCCTCCTATGATCTCTGCATCAGCTCCTGCCTCTAGGTTTCTGCCCTGCTCGAGTTCTTGTCCTGACTTTCTTTGATGATGAATTGTGATTTGGAAGTGTAAGCTACATTAACCCTTTCCTCTCCAAGTTGCTTTGGTCATGGTGTTTCACCATAGCAGTAGTAACCTAAGGCATAAGTGATGGGGTTACTCATATTTTTCATAATCTACTGTTTATACAAGAAGAACTCTGCTACCATGGGTATCGACACACATTAAATCCAAAGCAAACTTTACATTCAGCTACTATCAGAAACTCTGATGTGATCTTCAGATGATGAGACGGAATATCAGAATGTCCAGGACTGACAATAACAAAGTTCTCCTCATTAGGTTCTATATTGACTAAGATGCCTAATAAAAAATAGAAACGTGTGTTGAAAGGCATTTGTTGTATGAATGAAAGACGAAGAAAGAACTCTGAGTGAAATAGCGCTCTTCTGTGGACATTGTTTTTAACTGTCAGTACATGATGAGAAGAAAAAGAAACTTGCTGATTCTGTAACTGCTTCTCAAACTTGGAGACAATGCACCCACTTGCTTGTTCCTATTCTGCTGCTCTTGGCACATCATGACCATGCCCCACCCCAGCCAAGGTGTTAAGAATTTATCCAGGGCTGTGAGCTGCTGTCTGCTTTCGTGAAGAGCTTTTTAGTGGGATTTGAATGATCTTCCAGGTTGGAGAGCTACAAATAGAGGAACAGTGGACAATGGGGACAGAAATACTTACGGCTGAAAATCAAGGATTGTCTGAAATACAATCCAAATTGTAAAAGTCTCTTCCCTCATTGATCTGCATGAGACGACCTTCAGGACAGATCAACTGTCTGTCCTCAAAGAACCTCCAGGACAGCAGGAGAAAGAGTGCCTGATACAACAGGGACATATTTAACACAGATATTTACAAGTTAATACAAGAAAACATTGTGATGGTGAGCTTTAGTTGTCAACTTGACAGTCTAGAGTCACTCAAAGTAGACTGTCTAGATCTGGTTGTACTGTGGGTATCTATTGGGGATTATCTAGAACAGTGGTTCTCAACTTTCCTAATACTGCCACCCTTTAATTCAGGTCCTCATATAGTGATGACCACCTGTCTCTGTTAGGGTTTCCATTGCTGGGAAGAGACACCAAGACTATGGCAGCACTTACAAAGGACAACATTTACTTGGGGCTGGCTTATGGGTTCTGATGTTGAGTCCGTTATCATCATGGCAGGAACACGGCAGCATCCAGGCAAGCATGGCACTGGAGGAGCTGAGAATTCGACATCTTGTTCTGAAGGCAAACAGTAGAAGGCTGAATCTCTCAGGCAAGTAGGAGGAGGGTCTCAAAGCCCACCCTCACGGTGACACAATTCCTCCAGGAAGGCCACACCTACTCCAACAAGGACATCCTTCCTACTAGTGCCACTCTCTGGGCCAAGCATATTCAAACCATGACACACCCTCAACCATAAAATTATTTCATTGCTACTTCATAATTGTAATTTTGCTGCCCCTACAAATCATAATGCACATATCTGATATGCAGAATATTTGAAATGCAACTCCCAAAGGGATCTCGGTCCACATGTTGAGAGCCACTGTTCTAGATTACATGATCGGAGATAGGGGATCCTGGACTGTGGAGTGTGGAGAGAGTGAGCTAAGGGCAAGCGAGCACTCACGTGTTACCCTCTGTCCTTGGTTATGAGAGTGATGGGACCAGCTCCTCTAAGCTCCTGCCACTGTGACGTCCCCATTAGGTTGGACAGTCACCTTGATCCAGAACTAAAACTACCCTTCTCCCATGGATCGTTCCGTCAGAATATTTTAAAACACCAACAGAAAACAATTCTGACTCAGACCCTTTTGTTTAATGATAATGATGATTTTAGCTATTTCATTTCTAATGCAGTAATTCTTATCCACTGGGTCTCTCTCCTCACTGGGACCTCTGCTCCCTCCCCCTGATCACCTCAGAAGAGTCTCTTCTCAAAAAGTGGGAATTTCCTTTGACTGTCAGATGTTATTCCTTCGGCTGCATTCTCTCAGTGGACTTCACCCTTTCTTCAGGCCACAGGGAAGAGCTTTGGTCCTACATCCTACCCCTCAGTGCCACAGCCACCGTTTCTGTGAATATCATTCCATCTCATCCACCTAGCTTCTTGTGGTTCTAAACTCACTGGGTGTTTCCACCTTTGGGCCTTTGGACTGGCTTTACCCTGGCTGGAACGCTGCCTTTAAGAAGCTACTTCAGTTTTCACTATTGCATTCAGTGTTGACAGACAGACCTATTTTCTGTTCCTTTTAGAGTTTTTGGTTTTTTTTTTTTTTAGATTTATTTATTATATGTAAATACACTGTAGCTGTCTTCAGACAGCACCAGAAGAGGGCGTCAGATCTCATTACTGGTAGTTGTGAGCCACCATGTGGTTGCTGGGATTTGAACTCATGACCTTCCAAAGCACAGTCAGTGCTCTTCTCCGCTGAGCCATCTCACCAGCCCCCCCTTTTAGAGTTTTTGAATATAGAATTTTGAATTAATATTTCATGCCATATCTCTAATGGCTAGCTTCTTCTCTGAATACAGTTGGCACTTAATCACGAGATTTGCTGAATGAGAAAATTAATTAAAATATACATGACCAAAATTCAAATTATAAAGATATAGTTATAACAACAATAAAGGCATAGGAAAAGCTTCTTTTGTTGAAATCTTTCTTACTTAATTGAATTTCTGGCAACCACTTCAAGTAAAAAAACAAAACAAAAAAACCCCCAACTTTATTTCATTTATCGTTATTTGAGTATGCAGTTTTGTGGAGTTGGTTCTCTATTTTTACCTCTTCCTGGGTTCTGGGATCAAAGTCAGGTCCTTGGGTATGGGCAGCAAGCTCTCCTGCTAAGCTATCTCACCAGCTCAAACAACAGCCAGGTAACAATTTTAAAACTGCTTTCCCCTGTTTTTCTCTAGATCTTTAAACAGCCTGGCTTTATTTATATTTCTTGTTTTATTGATCTCTCTTCTGTTGTGACATATCTGTATTTCATTTGTGTACTTTTGTTTGTTTATTGTTTGTTGTGAGACTGGGTTTCTCTGTGTGGTCCTGGCTGTCCTGGAACTCCTTCTGTAGACCAAGCTGGCCTTGAACTCAGAGATTCCCCTGCCTCTGCCTCCTGAGTGCTAGGATTAAAGGTGTGCATCACCATCACAAGGCTTGTCTACATTTTATCCACACAGTGTGACTTGGATTCCAAGTGTCTTCTCTGTCATCTTCAAAGAGTCCTTTGGAAACTTAGTCAGTTAAATTAACATGTTCCTATTTTCTGGTTTCCACTTTAAAATTTGGAGAGAAATAAGTTGGGGTGGTGATGAAGGCTTGTAATCCTAGAAGTCCAGAAGTTGAAGTGGGATTTTAAATTCAAGGCCAAAGCTAGGCAGTGGTGGCTCACGCCTTTAATCCCAGTACTTGGGAGGCAGAGGCAGGCGGATTTCTGAGTTTAGGCCAGCCTGGTCTACAGAATGAGTTCCAGGACAGCCAGGGCTATACAGAGAAACCCCATTTTGAAAAAAAATAACTCCATAAATCCTGGCAGAAACAGCCTGGAGCAAGGTTGAGATTTGCCTGGAGGAACAGGAGGGCAGATGTGTCCCCGAGGGGCTTGCTGGTGGCTTCTGTGGTGGCTATACTGCTTCCTGGTAGTCTCAGGCTGATGTTCCAACACCTGCCTCTGGCCCTGTAAGGGGCATCATTTCTGGGGGAAAGAATCATGTTACGTGTGTTTCTAAGTCTGATGTGCCAATGCACTGAAGGCCAAATCTAATAGACACACATAGCATGATAACCCTTTCCCAGGGGGCGAAGGTGTTGCTAATGTGGTCATGATTCCTCCTGTTACATCATCGGTGACCTTTGTCAGGGCATGATTCTTCCGTTTTATCCCATTGCTCATCTGTCCCCCCCTCCCTTGACTATCATATATTTAAAAATCCTCCACAGTCTTCATTACAATCAAGTCTAATTGTTTAGCAAGCCATCTTTCTTAAGGCCAATCAGCTCCTTTGTGTTCAAATAATTCCCAGAGAATCATCTCATTCCCCAGATTCCTGACTACACAGCTAGTTACATCTCTGTGCCCTTCAGGTAAGAACAAAAATGTATGTTTTCTGTTGATTGAAGGCATCCTGAAAGATTCAGTGTCTCAGAAATACAGACAGCTGAGCATCATATTTCTGTAGCAGGCATATATCTGAAACGGATGGAGGTGTTTCTGTGACAGCCAGAGACTGGCTGGATGCTAGACCAGGTTCCTGTTGGGTCTTAGCGTATTTGCAGCCACTGTGACTTAATGATTCACCAAAAGATTCATCTGTCAGATTTGAAGGGAAATTGAACAAGAAGTATTGGAATTAATGAATTGTGCACAGGGCTTAAGGTTCCTTTGGCGTTGCTCACATGGTGAGTAGGAGCAGCTTGTGACACAGCAAAACAGGAGGGATGGGCTTACATACATAAGCCAAAGTGAAAATATTTCAACTACATCCATTCATTTAGTGAACATTTAATTAATATGTATTGACCATTTGCTCTTTGGGGAGTTCTCTACTAACTTGTAGAGATGTCTCACAGAAATGGTCAAGGAAGATTAATTACTACTTGACTTCATGGATTTAAGGATCTCAAAACTACAGTGGAGCTTTGATAACCAGTATCCTGTGCACTACACTTCTGCTGAGGTCCAGGTAATGCTGGCTATCAGACATAGAGAAGTCAGTCTAATATACAGTCATGTCCAGTGCACACTACTTTATAATAAATGACTACACTGCTGGCCTATATTTATTATATACATTGTATTATTATTTTAGAGTGTTTACCTATTAAAATACATTTATGGGCCTGTGATATGACTCAGTGGGCAAAGACACTTGCTGTCCACTGAGTTCAATCCCTGGAAACCACTGCTGTAAGAAGACCAAATCCAGAAAGTTTGTTCGCTGACCTCCAGATGTGTGCCCTAGCCGGGCGGTGGTGGCGCACACCTTTAATCCCAGCACTTGGGAGGCAGAGGCAGGCGGATTTCTGAGTTCGAGGCCAGCCTGGTCTACAGAGTGAGTTCCAGGACATCCAGGACTACACAGAGAAACCCTGTCTCGAAAAAACAAAAAAACAAAACAAAAAAACAAAACAAAAAAACAAAACAAAAAAACCAACAGATGTTTGCCTAGAACATGCCCTACCCTCATAAATAAATAAAAAAAATTAAAATTAAAGTATACTGTAGAGCATGTATAGTGTGTGGTATTATACCATCAGAGAACTTACATATTCCACCCTTACCAGGTTTTTTAATTGTATCATTTTCCATTGTGTTTGATTTAATCTCATTTTAAAAATCCATAATGGCCTTGGGAGAAAAGGGCCTCTGTGTGTGTGTTGTATAACCTCAGTGGGTGGGA
The DNA here is from genome assembly GCA_019843855.1 of Hylomyscus alleni. Taxonomy (NCBI): domain Eukaryota; kingdom Metazoa; phylum Chordata; class Mammalia; order Rodentia; family Muridae; genus Hylomyscus; species Hylomyscus alleni. The sequence goes on from JADRCC010575604.1 coordinate 19,527, forward strand.
ATGTCAGTATACTTTGTGATTTTCACAGAGTAACAACAATCAGCCAACGATGCTGTCTTATTTTCTTCCTATTGCAGTGCTAAAATGCTGACCAAAAACAGCAAGGGAGGGAAGGGTTTATTTCAGCTAACACTTCAGGCAACAGTCCTCGGCTGGGTGAGGTCAGGGGAGGAGGTCCAAGCAGGCACCTGGAGGCAGGCAGGAACGGAAGCTGAAGTCACAGAGGAATGCTGCTTACTGCATGGCTCTTCATGGGCTGGCTTGGCTTGCTTAGTTATACAACTTAGAACCATCTGCCTAGGAGTGGCATTGCCCGAAGTGGGCTGGTCTCTCCCACATCAGGCCAGTCTGATGGAGGAGGCATTTCCTCAGCTGAGGTTCTCCCTTCCCAGATGACTCGAGTGTGGGTCAAATTAAAAAAACAAAAACAAAAAAAAGCCCTAAGCAGCACAGACGAGTGTTTCAGAACACGCTGAGCACGTCTTTCTAGATGAGGACCATATTACTAGCTCCGATGTGTGAAATTGTTCCTGGGGGCGGGGGGAAGCCAATATTCTAGCCCATGGAATAGTAAATCTTTTAGGTAAACTGATATACAGTAGCTGTACATTCATCTATTCCACCTCAAGGTAATTTTAATAACAGATGCCTACATTCTTTGGAATGCAAGGTGATCTGTTACGGAGGTTGGACACACTCCTTCCCCTTCCCTTTTGGTTGTCAGGGTTACTGTTAATGATGTGTAGCTGCCTCAAGACAATGTGTGTCACTTAGAAGATCTTGTGTTTACTGTTTTAAAAAAGGAAGGGAGAGCAAGGAGTTGCAGAGACTAACTATGGAGCAGAGACTGAAGGAAGGGCACTCCAGCCTGATATAGCTGTCTCCTGAGAGGCTCTGACAGTACCTGACTAATACAGAGGTAGAGGCTCACAGCCATCCATTGAACTGAGGGCATTGGTCAGTCCATATTGTTGTTCGTCCCAAGAGGCTGCAAACCCTTTAACTCCATTGGTTCCCTCTCTAACTCCTTCATTGGGGACGAACAACAATATGGACTGACCAATGCCCTCAGAGCTCCCAGGGACTAAACCACCAACCAAGGACTATACATGGTGGGACTGATTGTTCTGGCAGCATGTGTATAGTAGAGGATGGCCAAGTTGGTCATCAATGGGAGGAGAGGCCCTTGGCCCTGTGAAGGTTCTGTGCCCCAGTGTAGGGGAATGACAGGGCTGAAAAGTGGGAGAGGGTGGGGTGGCAGGCATAGGGAGGGGGGAGGCAACAGGGGTTTGTTCTTGTTGTTTTTGATTGTTCATTAAGTATTATTTAGAAAAAAAAAAA
>JADRCC010575607.1:0-14694 GCA_019843855.1 Hylomyscus alleni
TTTTTTTTTAGATTTATTTCATTAACATAAGTTAATTATTCATAATAATGGGTTTGATTGTGGTATTTTGTATTTACATACATTTTTATCTCATTCACCTCACCACCCTGCCCTTCACCTGATGATCCTCTTCTCTCTTAGTCTTTTTTTTCCCTCCCTCTCTCCTTCCCTTTCTCCCTCTGCTCGCTCTCTCTCTCTCTCTCTCTCTCTCTCTCTCTCTCTCTCTCTCTCTCTCATTAGGGTCGCTTATGAAAGCATGGGCTTCTTACCCATAGCTACAATCACTGGGGAGTAAAATTCTCTCCCTTCTCAGCAACCCTAATTGCCTACAAATGCTCAGGAAGAGCTGCAGCCTGTGAGCCCCTCCTCCATGCCATCTACCTACAGGTCTCCCCTCCTGAAACTTCACCAGGGTGCTGATATGTTTGATCCTGCACAGGATGCTGTACAATCAATACTTGCAATGGCCATGTCATGCTCTGAAGATGGTGTTATGGAAATAAAACTTTCTAATGACTGATCCTAGTTCTCACAGGGCACAGAGGGACATTTCTGTCCTGGATTCTACTAGTTTCAGACCACACAAATTCCTAAAAGGTATGTAGCAATCAAAACCATCTAAACCACTTTATCCCCGAGGATCTGTAGGTGTTGCTTCAGTGAACCGAACTGGACCCTGCTGGACCACAGAGGATGAACTTGCTGCACGCTGCCCTGGAAAGTACCCATCAGCACACTCTCGGCCTCTGACTCTGGTGTGGTGACTGCAAAACTGTCCAGCCTACAGGCTGAGCATGGTGCTAGGTGCAAGGGAGAGTAAGTCAGGCCATGTCCCTAGCTTTATGATAAGATAGCTATTTTCTGTCTAGGTACTCTTTTAAAATATTGTATGCATTCAGAGGCCTTATGGCAGCTATAGCACAGTGTGTGTGTGTGTGTGTGTGTGTGTGTACATGTATATGTGTGTGCATGTGTATGTGTGTATATGTGTGCACGTGTGTATATATGCATGTATATGTATGTATGTGTATATACGTATATGCATGCATATATATGTGTGTATGTGCATATATGTATGTATGTGTGTATATGTATATATGTATGTGCATGTATGTATGTGTGTGTGTACAAACAGTGCACAAACAGCCAGAGGTGCCATCTTTTCTTTGAAGTGGAGTTAGTCTGGTCTTACTGGTCTGGAACTTCACCAAGGGTGCCAGGCCAGCAGCTTCCAGGGTCACATGTCTACTTCCCAACTCACATGGCTGAACTCAGGCGCTCATCACTGTGCCCCATTTTTTACATAAGTTCTGGGATCTGAACTCCTCAGGCCCGCATTGTTACAAGGCAAACCATTTTACAGACGCAGCCTTATCCCCACTCAGGATCCTGAGGATGTCTAACTGCATACTTGAGGGTGGGTTTCCAGCCTGGCTTCAGTTCCAGGCACAGCAATCCTGTTCCCAAGTGTGATACTGGCTGCCTGTCAGATTCCCTCATTCAGAACTTTACTTCGGACTTAGGCTCTAGATCGACAGATACATTGTAACTCTGCCGATTCTTCCTTCACCATCCCTGGAAGCCCAGGGATCCCGAGTGTGCTGCTGGTGCAGTGGGTCCGTCCAACTTACTCTGTGAGCCTCAGGTTCAGTGAGGGATCCTGCCTCAATAAGTAATATGGAAAGCAACCAAGACATCCAGTGTGAACTCTGGCAGACTGAGACATGAGCATGATGAGCATGTATATACCAGGATACACACATGAACACACACACACACACACACACACTGGTCACAGCAGTTGGCCAAAATTTGACAGATCCCCCACACACACACACCCTTGTGCTCATCCAGAATTTCCATTTTGTTGGTGAAGTGCTTAAACCATTTTTAAAAATTCTCTTCTTCTGTCCTCCCCTGGAGAAGTGTATGGTGAAAGGCTGGTACATAAAGGGTCTAACAATACATCGCTTTAAACAAGGGACCTTTAATTTTTCTAGTCCTTTTAATTTCCTTTATGTTACAAATTAATAATGTATGCATGATCAAGAGTAATTCATTAAATGTAAGCGTCATAAAATCAGGCAATTGGGAAATGAACAAGCCCCAGTCCACAACGTTGCATTAAGTACATAAATTGTCTTTGTTTTCTCTGGGTGCAGTAGCAAGCAGCTGAAGAGGTAAATGTAATTACTGAAAGTCTATTTTAAAAGGTCCAGGAAGCCCGAGAATAGATTCTGCACAGGCATCAGCAAAGGCAGTCTGCTCTGGCCAGTCACACTGCTTGCCTTTCATGACGATTCAACTACACAGTGTGTGGGAGGAAGGGCCACAAAGACAATATGCACCAGAAGAGTGCATGGCTCTGACTTGGGAACTGTTCAGAGAGGGTCTCTTAGAACACAACGGGAAATGCTTTGTGATAGAAGGGTGTAGAGAGAGCAGGAGGCTCATGCCCCTCCCTTTAGGACTAGTTGGGGGTGCAGCTGGAAAGAGAGCTATCTCAAGAGATCCTGGCATGTGCCTCGCCTGTGCCCCGCCTGCTTTGGCTCATGCTTGAGGAAGATACAATGAATGTGTTTTGGTCAAGAGGTCAATTACTGAGTACCCAGCCAAGGCACAGGCTACATAGCGGGGAAGTGTTTTGGTTTTGCTTGGAAATTTCTGTCAGGCATAGTAATTCTTAGTAATTCAAGGACTCTTTTCCATAGGCTCCCAGCTCCTTTGCTGAGAAAAGTTATGTGGAAAGTGATACAATAAAGCAACCAGAGAGAAGAGACAAATGTTCTTGCCCTGTGGCTCAATAACTCAAATAAATACACCGTGTGGGCAGGGGAGATGGCTCACATAGTAAAGCTTGCAATCATGGGAACCTTAGTTAGATTCTGCAAAACCCATGCCAAGAAAACAAAACAAAACAAAACAAAACAAAACAAAACAAAACCTAGGCATATGACATAAGCTATAACCCCAGTGCTGGTAGGCACAGACAGGCGAATCTCTGGGGCTCAGGGGCCACTCAGCCTGGTTTACAAGTACTACAGCGGTGAGAGACCCTGACTCAAAACATAATGTGGAGAGCAATTAAAGAGATACATGATGTCAATTTCTAGCCTCCACCAACACATACACACACACACATACACACACACACATCCTCACACACATATCCTCGCACACACACATCCTCACACATGCTCACGCCATCCTACCCACACACAATACGCAGGCTGCAGGCTGAGAACCTGAACCAGCCTCGTGCCAGGCTTGGGGTCACTTCTTTCCAAGCAAGACCTCCATAGCCTTCTGTATCCAAGTCGCAGGTGAGTCACAGGTAATGCTCAAATGCTGAGTGAGGTAGCAAGAGGGACGCCCTGTGTGAGACCCCTGTGGTGTCTTCTCCCAGGAGGTCTAGGCCAGCCAATGCCTCCAGTCTAGCCAGAGCTGCATAGCATACAGGCATGCCAAGGCTGAGGCAGTGGCCACACTGAAAGGCAATATGACAAGGCACACATCTGCTCTGGCACTGTGCGTGGCAACAGCCCATTTCGCCTTGTCAGTTTCAGGCATGTCAAGAGCTTGACAGGACCCTGTTTTCTAGACAAATGGATCACCTCACACTTTCATCTGTCTCTCAGCGATGTTCTCGGATGACCTGACAGGGCATGGACACAATGCTTCTTCCACATCAGAGCTTGTCCGTCCCGAAGCTCATTTTCTGTTATGAATGCTTCTCCATGACAATAGCATGAAATGACACCATACAATACAGGTCTTCTTGCCATGTGCTCCACATCGGCAGATGGCTTTTCTGAATTGAATGACTCAGTCAGTTTCACATAAACAACACTACCAACATCATCCTCTCCACCATCACCATCATCATCACCACATTTCCATAATTATCATTATCATCATCATCACCACCATCATCACCATCATTTTACTACCCGGAAAGGACAAGGATTAGTTTGCTTGGCTTAAGGGATCTATATTTCATGTTCTAGAGATGAGTATGAAACCCCTAGATTAAGCACAGTTCAGGCTTACATACTTATTCTATTCAGTTCTAGCACATGATGTACAAGGACTGTGGCACTCAGGGAGCAGTAAGAGGTTCTGTCTTTCAGGAAAGAGTCGAGGTGAGGACTGTAGAGAGACTCTCTTGTGCACTGTGTAAAAGCATTCACCTGCCAATAAAGCAGCCAATAGCCAATGAGCTGAGGAGGAAGTAGGAGGTAGGAGTTCCTGCAGAGAGAGGAGGGGGAAGGAATTCTGGGAAAGAGTCAGGCACTCAGGAGATTTGTCCTGAATGCCGGAGGATATGGACCCATGAAACTGAGAAGAATGTAACCAGCCATGTGGAACTCATAGAATAAGGGGGGGAGGGGGTTCCACCTGAGCTCTGGAGTAGACAGTTATGTTAAGCTGAGGAGAGGTAACCAGCCACGCGTCAGGACACAGAGTAAAATAAGTGGGTAATTAAGTTATGAGCTAGTCAGGGAACAAGCCGAAGTTATTGGCCTAAGACTCATATAGAAGTCTCAGAGTTGACTTGAGCATTGTCTTAGTGAGGGTTTTACTGCTGTGAACAGATACCATGACCAAGGCAACTCTTATAAGGACAACATTTAATTGGGGCTGGCTTACAGGTTCAGAGGTTCAGTCCATTATCATCAAGGTGGGAAGCATGGCAGCATCCAGGCAGGCGTGGTGCTTGGAGGAGCTGAGAGTTCTACATCTTCATCTGAAGGTTGCTAGTGGAAGACTGACTTCCAGGCAGCTAGGATGAGGGTTTCAAAGCCCATGTCCATAGTGACATACTTCCTCCAACAAGGCCACACTTCCTAATAGTGCCACTCCCTGGGCCAAGCACATACAAACCATCACAACCGTGCTTCCATTGCAAATGAAAACATCTGGTTTCCATTCTGATCTATCTTATGGCAAGCCTGTGTTCTTGCTCCTTAATATGCAGTGTATAGAACATGCCCCATGGGTGTTATTCCACCCTGCCCAGGCACTGCCCCCAGGTTCCTTCCTGTGAGGGAAGACTGCTTTTGACCACCGTTTTCTTTGATGTATTTATGGAGAAGTCTAGGGCTGTTGGGGAACAAGGGGCCCTGATCCTTTCTCTTTGAACACATTGACGATATTTTTGATAACAGAAGCAAACTGGATCAGAGGTTTCTGCAAGTTCCTTTCTGATTGTTCTAAGTCTTTTGGTAGACTCCCTTATACTAAATGTGAGACTTTAAGTTTCAGTTTGCCTATCAGTTGGTTCACCAACTTGACTAAACGTAACAGAGAAGGTGAAAAGTCCTTCAACATTAGCAGGTAACATTGGGCAGGACCTCGGCCTCTCAGTTATGGACTGTGAGCCAGGACACACATGCTGAGTCTTTGTATCTTTTAAATGTCATACCCAGGAATCTTGCTCATCATTTGGTATATGGTGCAGATAAGTCATCAAAACCCATAGGAGTAAGGGTTCCCTCTTCTCGGGATACAGCTGTGTGTGTGTGTGTGTGTGTGTGTGTGTGTGTGTGTGCGCGCACACACGTGAGTTTGTACATGTGTGTGCATGTAGGTGTGTGGTGTGCTATGTGTGTGTGTATATATATGTGTGTGTGTATAGTGTATGTATGTGTGTTTGTGGTGTATGTATGTGTGTGCACGTGTGTTTGTGGCATATGTATATGTGTGTGTGTGTGTGTGTGTGTGTGTGTGTGTGTGTATGTACATGTGCCTGTGGTATGTTTTGTTCTGTGACAGATTTCCTGACCTGGAGCCAACTCAACAGGAAAGCTAGGCTGGCTGGTTAGTGCCCCAGGTACCTGCTGCCTGTCTTTGCCTCCTCAGCACTTGGATTGAAAGTGCCCACTACACTCAGTCTACATGGGTACTGGGGATTTTACACCTCTCCCCCAAAGCTAGCTCTCCTTGCCTCAAACCTGACAGACTGACCTTGAAAATGTTCAGAGATCTTGATACTTCTGTTAAAACATTAACAAATCTCTACTTTAGTCACAGATATCTTGACATACTCCCCGCCCCCAGACATAAGTCCTCCAGTGCAGCATGGCAGTCATACAAATGCTTTCATTCTTCCAGGCACTCACCTTCACACAGACAGAGGTTCTGGGCTGACCTTTTGACAAAACTCAAGCAACCGAGGCAACAGCTCAGCAACCAATACATATAGGATTTGAATGCACAATGTTAAAAACTGTTGAAGTCTAGGCCAATCCCTGTAATCTGTTTAAGGATCAACTGAGACTGTAGATAACAGAGCAGCTGGCTTAGGGAGAGTGGGAGGGACCAGGAGCTGATTCCTCAGCTCTGACTTGTCCCAGTGCAGCTAAGAAGTACTTCAGGAACACACAGGCAGGAACTGGAGTGTATGAACTCAGAGCTGTTTACAGAGAAGTGTGTATGGGGGCACTTGCTGGAAGGCATTCAGGGTGCCAAGCCAGCAGTGTGATGTTGTATCTGCCTGGGAGTGACAAGGCATGTGGACCACGCCTCACCTTTTGTTTTGAAGGTTTACTATTTTTATTTTATGTGTGTGAGTGTCCTGCTTATATTTATGTCTGTGTACTAAGCGTGTGGAGTGCTTACAGATGCCGGAAGAGGGCATTGGATTCCTTGAAACAAGAGTTACAGATAGTTGTTACTGGCCATGAGGGTACTGGGAACTAGACCCAGGTCTTCTGGAAAATCAGTGTTCTTAACCTCTGAGCCATCTCTCCAGACCTGTTTAGTTTTTATAAAATAAATCCTTGAATAGTTTAAGCACTACTCTAAAACAGACACCCATGCAGCTACCCTGAGTCACTTCCTTCTTTGCTGACACAGGGGACCTGCTGCAGCTTCGAATCTAGACACAAAGCCACTGCTATATGCACATGTATGCACAATAATAGGAGTGGCATTTTGCTTCAGTTAAAGTGGCCTCTGGGTTTGAGGACGCTCTTTTGTAATTTTCATTGTCAACCACTAGGCTACAGACAGGAGCCAGATCACAAATTGCAGTCCCCAAATTGTGTCCAAACCAGTTATGAAAACAAGCAACACTAACACACTGAAGTTTGTGACTTGATACACCAACCCTTGAAAAGTTCATTTTGTCTCCACTCAGAAACTAGGGCATGGACCGTTTGCTATCTATCTTGGGTGTAAGGTACTTTGCTTCTGCAGCTGATCTGCCTGTCCGAGTTGCTCTGGGGCTGAAGGCTACAGTCTCTGGTTTAACTATAGGTAAAGAAGCCTTTTGTTCTGTCTCTGCAGGAGTTGCACTGCTCTGGGTTAAAGTCTTGGGGAGGAAAAGGTAAGAGAGGCCTTCCTCTGCCCTTTGTTCTTGGCACTTGTGACTTTCAGGGTGTGTGTTCACACAGTAAAAAGATCACTACAAGTTTGCATATAAATTAAGGTCATAATTGAATAAGAGTTTTATAACAGAGAATGTCTACATGCATATCCACTAGGAGCAATTATCTGGCTAAATATTCATCATTTGTTACTAGCTTATAGGTTCATGGAATGTTAAAGCCCACAACTAAGTTGTCCTTGAAGTTTTGTATAGAAAACCCAGTTAATATCTCCTTCTTTTCCACCCATACTCCTGTGGCATATATCTTCTTTATGACCTTCAGTTAATGGTTTCTGTAACGCGTTGGAATGTGCTCTAAGTTTTAGAAGTCTGTTGCTATCTCACAGGCAATTAAGCAGTTCTGTTATAAAAGGGACTGGAATGTCTTTGTCTCAGTAGCCATTCTGAATGGCGGTGACCCTAGCATGCTAGATATTTCTACAGAATGAATGCTCTTTGTAATAAATGTTCTTTGTTTTTGCATAGTATCTGAGTCTGATGCTTCCTTCAGCAGTTTTTAAACCCTTATACCCTCGTGGAGTTTGCTTTCTTGAAGGAAATAAGTGAGCATTGAGAGTTTGTCTATTGCTATCTATTGTAATGCTAAAGTGTGGGCCCCCAAGACCTGGATGTTCCAGAGAGAGAAAGTCCGCATGTAACATGCTAAGTGACCCTGCCTCCAAGTTATTTCTGATTGGTAAATAAAGATGCCAATAGCCAATAGTTGGGCAGAAGAGACATAGGTGAGGTTTAGGTTTCGATGTCTAGAGGTTGGAGAGGAACTACAAGGAGGAAGGTGAGGAGAGGAGAGAGGAGGAGACCACCATGGGTTAGGAGTCAAGAGAACATGTCCCGAGAGCTACCCGATTAGAGTTAAGAGCAGCCTCATTGAAACATAGTAAGTTATAACTTGGGGTTGTTGATAAGAAAGTAGATTCTAAGAGCATAGAAGGTAGGCAGCTGACGAGCTTTTGTATCGTTTAAGGCTTATTGTAAATAAAAAGGTTGTGTGCGTCTTTCATCCAGGAATTTAAATAGCAAAGGTAGGGTAGAAACCTAAGGCTAGGATTTAAATAATTTTCTACAACAAATGAATAATAGAAGCACTCCCTCATCTGGCACCTAGTGCTACAGAGAAAGATGGAGCCAGGAGGTGAGTAGGTGGGAGCTCCCTCAGGCTGGGAGCTTGCAGCTTCTCCTGGTATGTAGGGCCCTGTTCCTCTGTATCTAGGAACAGCTGATAATGAAGCACTATTGGGAAGGATGGACTGAGTAGGCCTGGGACTCAGAGTGAGCAAGGGGAGGGGAAGGAAGCCGTCACTCAGCACAGGTGCAGCATGTGAGCACACAGGAGGTGAAGGGCAGTGCTGTCCCGCACACCTTAGTATTCACCACAGCGCCTGGAAAAACTGCTCGGAGACGACCTGGGAGGAAGACTCGTCTTCACCATGCTGCAACTCAGCAAACACAGGCGTGGAAAGGATTCTCACCAACACCAGGGATTTCCTTTGGAGTCTGAAAAGGCAGCTGAGCATTCCAAGCAGGAGCCCTGGGTCTAGATTTACATCCCTCTGACTTGCTGTTGTTCAGGAGTGGAGTGTACGCCCCTCCCCCCCCCACACCAGAGAGACAGACACTGAATGCTCATCCCACCTCTGATGTGCAATGCAAGCATATGCTGTTAATGGCTATATAAGTCGCTCTAGGAATCCTCCTTCCAACAATGGCACCAATGCTATCAGTCTTCTGCTCAAAACCTTAAAGTTCCTGTTTCTGGAGACTAAAGCCTCCGGTGGGGCTGGGGGAGTTCTGGGGAGATGGTTCAGTCCATAAGTGCTTAAGCTGGGCTGGAGAGATGGCTCTTCCAGAGGTCCTGAGTTCGATTCCCAGCAACCACATGGTGGCTCACAACCATCTCCAAAGAATCTAATGCCCACTTCTGGCATACGCAGATAGAGCACTCACAAACAAAATAAATCTTTGGGGCTGGAGAGATGGCTCAGTGGTTAAGAGCACTGACTGCTCTCCCAGAGGTCCTGAGTTCAATTCCCAGCAACCACATGGTGGCTTACAACCATCTGTGATGGGATCTGATGCCTTCTTCTGGTGTGTATTCATATACATAAAACAAATAAATAAGTGCTTAAGCATGGGGACCCACAAGAACCCTCAAGAATGATAGAGACAGACAGATTCCCTGGCGCTTCTGGACAGCAGACTAATCTAGTTAGTGAGTCCCAAGCCTGTGAGAAACCCTGTCCCAAAGTCAAAAGGCAAGGTTGATGCATGTGAGGCGTGACGCCTGATGTCGACCTCTAGCCTCCACACATATGTCCACACGCACCCTCTCTTACACACAGACATGCTCATACATACACACAAAGAACAGAGCCCTGCTCTAAGACCCACTCTGCCCTGTCCTAGCAGCCATGATACAAGCCTTGTCTGCCTCAAGTATCACCTGCCTCCCCCTCCTGCTCCACTCTGGTTCTCTGTGGGCTTCGTCCCCACTCTGTGAGGTCTTTAGGGAGAGGACAACATCTGTCTCATCCACACCTGCCCACATGTCCTGGACAGGCAGACATTAAGGAGGTGTTTGGTGAGCTAACCTGGCCTGCAGCCCGGCTCCATCACACTCTCCATGAGTGGTTTTAAAACCTGCAACCTGGTTGTCACTGCAGCAGCTCTGGGAGTGATGCCAGCTCTGAACGTCTTCTGCACAGGGCAGGAGCTCCCTGGGATCTGCTGTCACCCACACACCTCCTATTCTTCCTAGGATCCAGGCTCTCCATCTGCTTACAATGCTCACATACCTCCCTCAGCATCCAGAAACCATCTGTTTGTCCAGCCTCACTGCCTCTTGACCTGTGCCCCAGGTCATGCACCCTTGGGCCTCTCCTTCCTGGCCCCCCTTATGTACCCTTCCCCTTGCTCCCTCCCCAGACTTTGAGCTCTGAGAGGAAAAGTCTCTCTGATCACAGCTTCCCAGTGTCTCTCCTTGATACACAAGAACCATTTCCAGACTGGACCAACTAATGTCTAGTTGCAAACACTGAAATTTGCCTTTGCATGGTTGACACCATTCCTTTGGCAATCTGTGCAGGGTAGGTACATACGTTTTCAGCCCTTGCAGGCTGAAGACACAGGATCTGGGATGGCCCTTGTCTCTGAGTGCTGTTCTATGCTTTTGGAAGCCAAGAACTACAAAACCTGAGGAGAGCTGCTGCCACCTCTGTCCCTTCTCTCTTCCTCCACCTTCCTATTTGGCAGCCGCATGGGGGGTAGAAGGTCTTGGCTGTGTTTGTTTTTGAAAGCAGGTCACTATGGCTAGGAGTTTCTGGAAGGCCCACTGACAAGGCTGCAAAGGCTCCATCTGTTCCATTTTGGATTCTGCGGACCCTGGTACTCCTGGCTCTGAGATACCATCTTCCTGTTCCATGGTCAGGGGGCTGGGAGGGCAGCCCTCACACTCTCCTCAGCAATGTCCCAGCCTTCCATCCCACAGTGGCACCTCCCCAGTGCACCGCTGCCTGGGATCGTGGGCACCAGCACCCTTCAGTTGCCCACTGGCTGAAGACTTGTAATGGCTCTGGTCTAAGGCTGCTTATATTATGTTAATTTGGATCCCCAAAATCGTTTGCATGAGAATCCGAATGTACTCACATAAGACACTGGGGGACTCTGCCCCAAGTTGGTTCTGATCGGTAAATAAAGATGCCAACAGCCAATGGCTGGGTAGGACAGACAGAGGCAGGACTTTTAGGATTCTTGGGCTAGGGACAGAGAGAAAAGAGAGGAAGAAGGAGACCCACTATGCCAGGAGAAGGAGAGGAAAGAGGCCATGCCTGAGAGGGTGTGGGATAGAGAGCATAGCCGCCACGTAGGACAGAGAGTGTTGGGTCTGGGGCAGCAAAGATAAAATACAGAATTTAGTAAGTAATAACTCGAGAATATCAGAGGGAGGTGGATTAGCCAGGTGGAGGTTAGGAAATGGCCCAGACATTGAGCTGTTTTAGGCATACCAAAATAAAAAGGCTGCGGTGTGTGCGTGTGCATGTGCGTGTACGTATGCTCGAGAAGCAGAGAACCCTCAGCCGGAACACATATCACCTGGGGATAGAGAGGGCTCACTGGTAGACCCAAGGCAAGAGCAGAAATCCCAAGTCAGTGGGGCAGTGACTTACACACTTCTATTCCCTGACGCCTAGATCTGAGGGTAATGTCCTGTCCAATGCTCTAGCATAATGTCTGAAACCTCCAGAGCTGGGAGCTCATTTCTCCAAAATGAACACCCTCATGGTACTGTGGTACTCAGCTCTCCCACAGTGCACAAGGTGCAGGCTACCTCATTTGCTGGATCCCACAGAGGAGAGCTCAGTGGATTCTCCTTCCCCAAGTCCATGCACTGAGCTGCAGACACCAGGGCACTGGCATGTGTAAGCACCCATTCATTAGCAGCCTAGCTCTGAGAGTGTAACATATCCAGGGAGCCTTTCCTTGCAGAATCAGAGCTCAGATACTGAAGTACTCATCTATTTTATGTGGCTGAGCGACTCTTGGATCCTCTATTTAGTCAGGCCCAGTCGCATTTAAATGGGGGTGCACACGTGTCTAGGTGTGTATGTGGAAAGCAGAGGTGGACACTGGGTGTCTTTCTTAGTTTTATCACCTCGTGTGCTCAGGCATGGTCTCTCACTGAGTCCCGTGCTTGCCATCTTGCTCTAGGGATCCCCTATCTCTGCCTCTAGAATACTGGGGTTGCATGTGAGTTTCCATGTCTGCCTTGCTTTTACATCGGTGCTATAGACACAAACCCTAGCTACTGACTGAGCCATTTTCCCAGTCCTGAACCAGGAGCATTTTGGAAAGCTGGCAGCTGAGAACTGGCAACCCTGGGGCTTCGACAGTCACCATGCAGCCACAGGCTAGCAGCAGATGGCCTCCTGAACATGGCTTAGGACAGCAACTTTCAGTCCACCCAGACCCACTGTCACAAGGACTCCGTGACTTAGGGCTCTCTGCTCAGTACTAGGTGCTATACACCTGCTTCTCTTTGGCCCCCTCCCCTCTAGCTTTTGCTCAGGAGTGAGATTTGTTTCCTGAAATCCCCAGAGAAGCTGTTTCACTCTCCAGCCTCTGTCTTGAGGCCACAGGTCTCTGCTTGGCTCCTGTTCCCTCAGTTCTCTGTTAATGCTCTCTGCCAAGAGACCCATCTTGGTATCAGCTAAAGCTTCCTCTAGCATCAATTTTTATTAAAGCACAGAGATGAAAGATGTGACTTTAGAATTTTTCCACTCTGCACATCTTAGACTGTTTAAAACCCGCCCCATCTGTGCCATGACAGCGGTCGGTGACTTCCTCAGATTCTTCTGGCTATGGAGGGAGAGCCCTCCTTCACCCCTGTGGTGTGTTCATGCTTCCCTGGATATCTCAGGCATCCCTGTCTAGCCACAGGATTTCTATAACCCATGCTTAGAAAAGACTACATTTAGAAGTAGGAATAATCTTCAAGCTAGAAATTGGGCAAGATGTAAATTGCCTTTGTTTTCCAGTCTCCCCCTCTTCCCTGTTGTTCTCAGACAACTTGGCAGTGAGCTGAATTCTTTTTTATAACTTTTAAGTTCTTATTATTACTTTTATTTATATTATATGTTTGTATCTGTATATGTGTGCATATGTGTGTGCATATGTGTGTGCATATGTGTGTGCATATGTGTGTGCTGTTACCCACAGAGGCCAGAAGAGGGCACTGGATTCACTGGAACTGAAGTTACAGTTACAGGCAGTTGTGAGTTGCCCAGAGCAGGGGCTGGGAACCAAACTCCAGTCCTAAGAGCAGCAAGCACCTTTAGCCACTAACCCATTGTGGTGGTCTGAATATGCTTGACCCAGGGAATGGCACTATTAGGAGGTGTGGCTTGTTGGAGTAGGTGTGTCATTGTGGGTATGAGCTTTAAGACCCTACCCCAAGCTGCCTGGAGGGCTAACAGCCTTCAGATGAAGATGTAGAATTCTCAGTTCCTCCTGGTCATGCCTGCCTGGATGCTGCCATGTCCCTGCCTTGATAATAATGGTCTGAACCTCTGAATCTGTAAGCCAGCCCCAATTTACTGTTGTCCTTATAGGGGTTGCCTTGGTCGTGGTATCTGTTCACAGCAGTAAAACCCTAACTAAGACACCCATGTCTCCATTTTCTTCGTTGTGTGTAGAAGCAGTGTAGGGGTGGGGTGGAGCAGGTGCATGCATATCATGCCATACAAGTGGAAATCAGAGGACAGCTCCTAGGAGTCAGTTCCTCTCTCCACTACATGAGTCCTGGGGATAGAATTCAGGTTGTCAGGCTTAGGGCCAATGTCTTTGCCTGCTGAGCCATCTCACCAGCCTGCTTTCTAGACTTTTCCTGGATGTTTGCAAAGGAAGCCAGTAGACTGGAGCCCAGGCATTGGCTCTATATTTTCTCTATATGACTGATCTTTCCATGTGGTCTTTCATCTTGCTTACTCTGACCTTGTCACCACCTTGATTGGACATCACATGCGTGTTTTTCAGCCCAACTTTTTAAGGTGTGCTAGGCTGTCCCCGCCCCCCAAGTGTGAGCTGTCATCCTTGTCCCCAGGTGGACTGTCCCTGCTGCCTGTGTTTAGGACCTTTGAGGTCCAGGGACTCTCTCTGTGTGCATGGCTGATGGGAACCGGAGGGAACATTTGTCTTGTCTCCTGATTACAGGCTGATACACTCAGGACCACTTAACTATCAAATGCATCCTTTCTGGATGTCTGCTTTCCTCCGTGACTCAGGACATTATTTCCTTCTTGCCTGTGGGGATTTCTTGGGCCCGCTCACAGTTCCTAAATCTATTTGCTTCCTGTCTTGGCTGCTGTTCAGAAGTGCTCGCTGCATTAAGTGTCTCCCCAGCCATTTCTGGCTGGCTCAGGAGCTGTTGCCTTAAGTCAGCATGGAAGGTTCTATGGGCTCTGGGTTCTTGTCCCCAGACCCTGAGAGGGCACAGGAGGCCTGGCCATGGGGCTCTGTGCAAACACTTTCAGAGCCCTTTCCTCTCAAATTTGTGTCCTGTGTTACAGGTAGATTTTTTTTAAAAGAATTCCAGCGTTAACTGTGTGAGGATACAAAGGCGTATTCCTCAGATAATATCTGGTTCCAATAAAGACTGACATCATTGTCCAACTGGTGATGTTCTTCCTTATCTGGTGACCTCTGGGGCAACTTCAGACAGACTTGAGATTTGAAGTGAGTGGTCCTGGGATTTGGCAACTATCCTTCCTTCCTTCCTTCCTTCCTTCCTTCCTTCCTTCCTTCCTTCC
>JADRCC010575608.1:0-14706 GCA_019843855.1 Hylomyscus alleni
GTATGAAATTCTCAAACAGGAAAAGAGAAGATTGCCATCAAATCAAGCAAATAAATCAGTAGATTTCTCCTTCTGGAAAAAGATTAGAATAGACTCAGGACCACACACTATCTTGAGACTTGCTTTCCTCTCTACTGACTCAAGAATATTCTTAGATCTATCTGATGTCTGCTGTCCCCCCCTCCTGGCTTTCCTCATCCTCTGTAACTATTGCTACTTCAGCCGAGACCACCGAGCACTGCCTCTTTCCAATACCCACGTTAAACTAACATTATACTGTAGTTTCATTACATTTGACTTAGCAGTTAGCATATAATGACTAGCATTGGCTTCTGATTCTTTCTTATTGGTAGATTTGTCTTCTCATATATCTCCAGGTCTTGTTAAGTTTTCTTTTTATTTCTTGGAGTACAGTGATACCTAAAACTCTTTAAACATATTGAATAAGTTGGATGAAATCAACCATGCGATGTTACCATGAACTACATCTGCTCCTCGCTATGCACTCAGATTGGCACATGTAGACATAAATATGTGGAGATGCAGACACCTTTGGATGCCATTAGCTCTCAGCCAGTTCCCTTCATAACCCCAGAAGCTATCACAGTGCCATATAAAGAATTTTCACCATGGAATCCCCTCTTTGTCAATGAGAAGATAATGGCTGTTTTGTGAGTTAAAGAGGGGCAGATAGAGAAAAGATATGGACAAAGAACATTCAAGTGTCACCTCTTTCTTCATGTCTTTCATAAGCTCCAACCTGATGATCGCTTTCTTTGTAGTTATGGACAGTATAATAAAAATGATACAGGCCAGAACCTAGAAATAGGATATAGTACATGAAAAGATGAGTTAGGATTACAGATTTAAATAAAGTTTGATGTTCAGCTGACTTAGAATGAGAAAGGCTTGGATGTGGCTTGGTGGTAGAGTGCTTGTCCTGTATATATGAAACCCTAGCTCAATCTCTAGCACTAAGAAAATGATACTAATATACAATAAGGCTATTGTCCTGGTCTACCCAGATAAGCCTGGTGTGCTCCCAATTGATCTTTAAAATAAGAAAGGCAGAAGAAAAGACACATGAGGAAGGGCTGCAAAGATGCTATGTGGATGATATTAAAATTGGAGGAGAAGACCGCAAGCCACAGAATTCATGTAGCCTTGAGAAACCAGAAAGAACTTCTAAAGAGAGCCAGCCCTACCTACTCCAGGATTTTAGCCCAGTGAGAGACATAGGAAACTTCTATATTCTGACTTGTTAGATGAATTTGTGTTGTTGTAAATGCCAAGCCCACCATAATCTGTAACAGCAGCAAACCACCAAATTCACGATAGCCACCTCTGAACTCAAGAAGGAAACTATACAAGTTGGTACAGAGTGTGGCTGTAACCAGAGAACTGCCTGCCCATCTGCACAGTAGACACCCGATGTCCCCAACTATTAGGCCTCATCTGGAAGATGGCACCTGCAGGTGTCCCTCATGAGTCTTAAGGGATATAGGAAACATAGGCTGATAATGAGTACCTGGAGGACAGGAGACTAGCCTCTAACCA
The DNA here is from genome assembly GCA_019843855.1 of Hylomyscus alleni. NCBI lineage: Eukaryota > Metazoa > Chordata > Mammalia > Rodentia > Muridae > Hylomyscus > Hylomyscus alleni. Next base: position 1,558 of record JADRCC010575608.1, read on the forward strand.
GCTATGGCACCTGTGTGAGCCACTGCCCTTGCCAAGCTCTGTCTCTGCCGGCCTCCCTCTCTTTGCTTTTTTTTTCTTCTTTCTGTTGGGGAGGATTTGTTTTGACGTGTTTGTTTTGAGACAAAGTCTCCCTCTATACACCAGGTTGACCTCCAAATCCAGGTCCTCCTGTCCCAGCCTCCTGAAGGTTAGAACTGCAGACAAAACATCAGCACAAAGTTTGATGCTTCTTTGAGTAGCCTCTTCTTGGTCACATTGTGAACTATATTTCCAAATCTAGTAAAATGTAGACCATACACACGCACATGTATATGCACACACGCACACGTTCATTAAAATCATTGGAGGGATTCAAATCAAAACCCCAGTGAACTATTAACCCTATGTGCCTATGACAAATGAAACGGCTATTCTTGGTTGTCAACTTGCCTACATTTGAATTAACTCAAATTCAAATAAATGGGCATACCTGTGAGGGATTTTTCTTAGTGAAATCATTTGAAGTGGGAAGACCCCGCTTCTAATCTGGATCTTTGAAGTGAGAAGATCCACCTTTAATCTGGGTCACATCTTCTTCTGGTAGCCTAGATAAGGAGTGTGGAAGAAGAAAGATACATTTTTCTCTTTGCCTTCTTGCTCTTGCTCTCTCTGGCAAGTTCTTCCTTCATTGCCTTAGGGCCTAATTGCTTGGGATTTGGGGGCATACTGAAGACCACTTGAAACATTAGGCCTCATGGACTGAACACCTACTGAATTCTTGGACTTCTGTTGGTAGACAACCATTGCTGGACCATAGGCTGTAAAATCATTCTACTCTATAAGTTCTGTTCCTCTAAAGTACATTGCTGTTCTGGCTGGTTCTGTGTGTCAACTTGACACAAGCTGGAGTTATCACAGAGAAAGGAGCCTCCCTTGAGGAAATGCCTCCATGAGATCCAGCTGTAAGGCATTTTCTCAATTAGTGATCAAGGGTGGGAGGGCCCATGGTGGGTGATGCCATCTCTGGGCTGGTGGTTCTGGGTTCATAAGAAAGCAAGCTGAGCAAGCCAGGGGAAGCCAGCCAGTAAGGAACATCCCTCCATGGCCTCTGCGTCAGCTCCTGCTTCCTGACCTGCTTGAGTTCCAGTCCTGACTTCCTTTGGTGATGGATAGCAATGTGGAAGTCTAAGCTGAATAAACCCTTTGCTCTCCAACTTGCTTCTTGGTCATGATGTTTTGTGCAGGAATAGAAACCCTGACTAAGACCACAGTCTAATACAGACAGGGAAGGATGGGAGGACAGGGAAAGGGAAGGAGAAAGGGAAAATGAGTGGTGTGAAGGTGTGAAACAGCTGAGACCCTGTGTTCCATTTGTGGGGCTATAAAATCATGAGTCCCCTGTGGAACCCTATGGCAAGTCCGCTTACAGCAAAAAGCACAGTCATTTTATTATCCTGAAATTCCTCTTCTGGATATACACACATAAAGCAATTTAATACAGGAAAATGAACAAACATTGAATACCGACGTGCATGGCAGCGTTTCTCACAATAACCAGTAACCCAAGTGTCCATCGACAGAAACATAGAACGATGTATATGGCCACAGTGGGTTATTGTTTTGAGCTCTAAAAAGTGATGTTCTGACATAAGACAAGGCATGGATAAGCCATAAGGGGGATGTGAGGGCTGAAACAAGCCAGTAGCTGATGGGATAAGTTCTGTATGGTTCTGTCAGTGAGACCACACTCATGGCCTAAATGACCACACTGGTGGGGATGGAGGCACAATGGTGATTTCTAGAAGTCAAAGATGGGGGACAGGGGATTTTTGTTTAATGAGCAGAGGTACTGAGCTTTGAAAGACGAAAGGAGCTCTGGAGCAAATAGTGCTAACCGCAGCACAGCAGTGTCACCGTCCTTAGTGCCATGACTAAATGACAAAGCTCTTATTCTACTTAATTGTATCATAAATGTACATATGTGATCATCATAGTTGTAAAGAAGTTTTTATGGCTGGGAGGTGTTTGAGTGTTGGGAGCCAAGGCCTGGCCACCCCGACCCCCTGTCCCCTCAACTAGCCTGAGAACTGCCTGACATTCACCTGGGCTAAAAACATCCTGTGCCTGTTTACCAAGAGGCAGGAGCCCCTGCCAGCATCTGCCCAATGGACAACCCTGGAGTAAACCCATTGTTCCCCGCCCCTCCCTTTTTCCACTTCTGTAAAGTATATATTGAGCAGCTTGCTCTAAGTAAAGCCGACCGTGACAAATCTCTGCGTGGTCTCCTCCTCTCTCTCACCCATTCTTCCTTACAGGCATGGTCCCCCTTGACCCCCCAAATAACTGAACCCCACAGGTCGGGATATTTGAGTGAGTAAAAACACTTGCTGCACTAGTCTGGCCACCTGAGTTCCAGTGCCCAGAACCTATAGCCTTATATCTGCTATCCATTCATGGAAGGAGCTGATCAGTGTGGAGCCACATCAGCCGTCAAGGAGATTATGGTTAATACTTCTGTTTCCTTTGTTCAGGGTATTGATGTCTTATGTCTAATTTTGTGTCTTAGGTTAGAAACAAAATAAGGGCACTCGTATGCGTCAAGTATCACCGTGTTGTTACAGTTATTTAACTCTACATGAGTAGAATGTAAATAATATATTTTATGTACATACCACTGTATAATTTGTACTTTTGTATTTTAAATGTTAATATAAAATTACAATAGAATTTGTAAAAAAAAAAAAAAAAATCCCCAAAGAGTTCAAGCAGCTATAATCCCTGCACCTACAAGAAATAAGAGACAAAGGCATGAGATCCAGAAGTTCCCAGGACAGCTAGCCTGGCCTACCCAGCAGCCAAGAGACTGTCTTGAACAAGATGGAAGGCAAAGACCAACACTGCAAGTTTCCTCCAATCTCCACGTGTACACCACAAGAGTATGCACATATGCTCGCACACATTGACATGTAGACACGGGAAAAGTTGTTAATTGAGTGTTAATTCAAAATAATATAAAATAAGCAAAGTTCAAGTTATATACATCCTGTGCTCATGTCACTATTATCACCCAAAGTCAGGGACAAATGTCCTTCCATGCTTGTTTCTCTATTCATTCAGCTTGAGTTGTGAGCTACTGTCACCTACGGGAACGGGTGGCCCTCACTGCAATCGCCTGCCGTGTAGGCATGGTGAGCACATGCTGGGTGTGTGACCTTCAGAAGCAGCTGTGACCCAGTGGAGGATAAGCCATGACACTGAAGGACATTGTCACCTTCGTATGTACCCATGAGCACACTCATAGAGTCCTACCTTCTGCTTTCTCATTAACCTCTTAGCCCATCCAAGTTAGGAGGTAAATTTACTTAAGCTCCAGGTAGTGAACGGCATGCCTATTTAATTAGACATGCTATCTATTGCTGTCAGTGAGTTTATCCTGCTGGGGAAGAGCTGTTAACCTAATCACATTTCATAATCGCAACCAAATGGTTTGGGCATGTAAATCCACGGAAAGGGGAAAATAAAACCCGTAAGCTACTGATCTCTAAATAGGCCACTCTTCGTTTCAATCAGCAAAGCAGAGAGAGGACTGAAAAGAGCAGCGGATGAAAGTCCGCTGAACTGGTGCTGCCAGGTTATGCTGAAAAGCAGCAGGCTCTGTGAGTATCCTCTCCGATCTCCAAGGCACTCTTCTCTCTTATCTAGGCTGTCTGTGCCATGGTGTTGTATTCCTGGACACTGAAACAAGTTGGGGCCCTCTTTAAACACTGTCATCTCCCACAATCGAAAGATCCCCCGCAGATGCTCTCTGCACTGTGACTCTGATGCCCAGAAACAGCCAGACCCTCTCCAAAAGGCCAGACACACTTGTCATAAGACCAGGGCCAGAATACACAGACCGCTCAGTACTCCACATCCCTCTCTTACTCCACAGTCTACTTCCCTGGCCACAGCACACGCACTTCCCCGTGTACTTCCAAGAGAATCTAATAACATATTGTCCCACACGAACCAGTCCAGAACACCGGTATAGCCACTGTTATCTACACAACTTTCTGCTTATCCCTTGGTCTGGCTGCTTGTTTCTTAAGTCTTGCCGGACTCACAAACAAGTCCCACCTGAAACATGACTTCTGAGTCCTAAAGTCACCTGACAACCAGAGCTCGTAGATCCAAGACCGCAGAATCAACAATGATTTGTTTCCACACTTTGATCATGAGAATGAATACAACACCCTCTGTGCTAAATATCTCTGTTTCACCATCACTGGGCAGAACAAAACCTTCTTGTGTTGTCCTCAGTAGAAACAGGGAAATCAGCGGGGCCATGTGCTCAGCTCGCAGTCAGGAAACACCCCTGTCCAGAGAACAGGTACCTGGTGGGGAGGAAGTGAGGTCATCAGAGGAGCCCACTATTGAAGCGAGCCTGCGGCTTACCTCTCATTCACACAGAAGCAGACAGACCAAGTCATTGCTTCTCTGGGGTTCACTTCAAAAGACTTGATTTCTTAAGATAGAAAACAGTTAGAGAAAGCTAGTCTTCTGAGGATAAAAAAAGGAAGAGGGGGTTGGGGGAGAGACAGAGAAAAACACAGAGATGGAGACAGATGGATAGTTGGGGGTGGGGGAGAAATTCCAAAAAAGCTCACACTGGGTGCTAACTCACTGGCCTGAACCAAATGCTAGTAATCAATGGGAAAGCCTTTAATGAGTGTGAGCCCACAGAGTTAATCAGAAATTTAGAACTTAGAGTCTGTATTACAGCCTTCACCCACCACACATTTCATGCTTCATTTTCAATTACCCCTCAGTCAATTAACCATGCAGCTTAAATGAAACGAGGGGAACTTGGGAGATTAAACCTAATACAGTCAGCTAGTAAAGCTGTAGCATTCAGAAGTTTAATAGGATGATAATAGAAAATAAACAGCCTTAACCCTTGCTAAGCCAGGCTGCGCCAGATCTGTGTGATTAAAGGACGCAGCCATGACAGACACCAGGGACACAGATACTTTTAGAAGACCACTGCACCCTGTCTTATCCTTTTCTCTTCTCAATGTACCTGTAGCTTTCCTATATAATTCCTAGAGCCTTCCGGAATTCTCTTTGATGCGGGGGCTAAGTGGTTGTCCATGTGACCTTGGGCACTGGTGGAAAAGCCCACGGTTACTCTTCCAACTGTCCATCTTACAGGCTGAATGATCTTGGTAAAGTCACTTAACTGAAGTTGAATCCTACAATCACTCATGCCATACATGCCTACTGTCCAGATGGCACAGCACAGAGGGTAGCTATCATGTGGGGGCAGCCCACAGTTCTATACAATGGGACTGCACGGAGATCAAAGTCCGTGAAGCTCAGTGTCTGATAAGCACCCAAAGTCAAGGATGAAGCACAGCATGAACTCAAAGAGAAATGCCTTAGATGAAGGCATATTCCCCAAAGACATATTGAGGGCAGCGCCATTTGAGCTGATCTTTGAAGGATCCATGGATTATACAGGCAGCAAAGGAGTGGAAGACCAAAGAGAAGCCTCCAGCAAGATGGTATAATATAAAACACTTTCAAGAGGTGCAGGCCCATCTGAGGGGCTAATGGCAAAGCATGGAAGCCCCTCTCAGTCAGGCCGAGAAGCCCACACCCTTCTCCCAACAGGCCTCATACTTTCAGAAGAGCACAAAAATCAGGGCATGGTGGAGCGTTCTTCTAATCCCAGCTTTCAGAAGGAGGACTATGAATTCAAGGCTAGCTTGACACTGTTTCAAATAAACAAATGAAAGCAAAACAAACAAGGCCAAGAAGACAACGGAAGACTTATCTGGAAACTAACACATGAACGATCATTGTGACTGCAAGGAGAAAATAAAACCAAACTGACTGAAGCAAGATCATAACATGTTTATAAAACATAAACAAAAGACATTGCCTACTTTGGATTAAAGAGTTCAAAGCAAAAGCTTGAGAATCAGGAGTTCAAGGTCACCATTGTTTGCAAGTGTTTGACCAGTCTCAAAACAGAAAGAAAAGGTGTTACAATGGAGGGAGCGGGGAGAGTACTCAGGTCTAACTCATTGGAAGAGCGATTCTTTAACAGGTCCAGAGACCTGCACTGCAAAATCTACAAATAAATCTAAAACAAAACCGAAAACTATACAATTTCTAGAGGCAAAGGGTAGAAAATCTTTTTAGAAGAAACCTTTAAAAGCCCAGCATGGTGGTACCCAACCTGTAATTCAACACTCGGGAGGATATCTGTACTAGTGGTGACCAAAGACCCAGTGAGATGTCAGCAATGAGTTAAATGTAGGATCAGGGTGAGGCAAACCATGGCCTCATCTGTAAATCGGGGGTTTCTACAATATCAGCAAGTTCTGGCCCTGAGCATGCAGTAGATTCCCCTGGAAGCTGTCTGAAAACACACAGCTGGAGCGATTAGGCAGCACCTAGACAAAGACAGAGGAGTCCCTGGGGTGAGGTTCCGGTGTGACTGATTCCCTGTTGGCTCAACTTGACAAAAATATAAATAAATTTGCCATTGATCAATAGTCCCTGCAGAACAATGTGTTCCAAATCTATATCCCAGTACCCAGGGTGTGGAGGCAGTAGGCTCAAGAGATCTAGCCCACCCTAGGCTTTATGAAACCTTACCTCAAAAAAAAAAAAAATCAAATAAATGTCCTTAATACAGAGAAACACCTTACTAAGTACTCCAGTGAAGAAGCATGTTGTCTCACTCAGAGAGCTATGGAATAGAAAGAGTTAAGAGAAAAGAGGGGGGGGGGAGCTCAGGTCTGGAATCCTGGAGTTGTGCTAACTCAGGGCAAGCTGAGCCTTGTGCTGCAGGATGGTGTGCAGGCTGACATTCTTCATCTTTCTAGCTCATAGTTGCCCCCACACACACACACACCTGTTTTACCACTGGATTCCACAGCCATCGTGTAAATTACACAGGACAGACATTACAAATACTCTTTTTCTAGATGAAGAAACAGGGGCAAGAGACAGAAAACCCACAGCTGGTGAGATTCAGATTGGAAAGGATACAGACTTCCTGCCAGGATCTCCTCACCTTCTGTTGCCTCTGCAAAAGAGGGCCTGGAGGGACTCTGGGCTCTGGGTGAGGGAGCAGGGGTTATATCTTAGTGAGACCTGTTGATCAACCTACAAGCCATTTCTCCCACTGGATTTAGTTAGATCTCAAAAGACAGCAAGGCCGGCTGATTTTAACTTCACTGCGTGTTTTCTTCATGCTGTGGCAGAAGCACCTAGGAGAACCAAGCTCTAAAAATTCAGCCAGAGAGGTAAACAATGTTAAGTCACCCGGAGCTGGATAACTGTAGCCATTAGTCAGCTACTTGGCTGTGTGTAAGGCTGTAAAAGCCTGTCTATAGTGATGTGGATTTGTTACTTGGTCAAACTGCAGTCACGTGTCTGAACAAAGATTGGTTCTGCTCTGAAGACTCCATGTGACACTATCAGGCCGAGAAAAGACTCCTAGGCTACTCAAGAAAGTTCTGAATAGTATGTCATTTAAGTCAGATACCACACTAAGTATAAATGAGCACATGCTGTCCCATTCAATTCCAGTCACAGAGCAATAGGTTTCAGAGAGTAGAACTCTACTCAAGCAGAAGGTGTGTGGACTATCCAGAGATCTCACACTCAATGACTGGAGAGATGGCGCAGAGGGGAAAGTGTTTGTTGCACAAGGTCCTGTGTTCTAATCCTCAGCACCCACATAAAAGCTGGGAGAAGCAATATGTGGAGACAAGCAGATATCGGGAGTGAACGACCATTATGTCTAGCCAGTTGGTGAGCTCTAGCTTTAGTAACAAGACTGGCTCACGGAGGTAAGGTAGAAAGACCTCTGCCCTTGACTCTGGACTCTGGCCTTCACATGCCCACACAAGGGTGAATACATGCACTTACTACACACAACACACATGTATGCACACTGGAAACAGACAAAGCTTGTGTTCTTTCCCACAGCATTCTCCTCTGTGTCTCCTCGAATCTATAGATTCCCATTCATTAAGGAGTCCGCTGGGCCTCTGTGGTCAGCTGGATTCCCTTGAGTTACCAATGCAAATTCTCAAAAGAGAAAAATCTGATTGGTTATTGCCAAACCAAGGGATTGGCTGGATTGTGATCAGCATGGGTCCAGCTAGCTGGGACCCTAGTACAAAGGTCACCTTCACAGGAACCTTCTCCTCTTTCAAGATCAGCTATGTGTGTGTGTATGGGGGTCGGGGAGGTTGCATCACGTGTGTGGAGGGAGTGTATATAGTGTGTGTGTGTGTGTGTGTGTGTGTGTGTGTTCCTTGTTTGTTTTTAGAAAAGCAGGCTATGGGTGGGACAGACATCCCCTAAACTACCTAGATAATCACTCTATATAATTATAAGAGGTTGTTCTAAAGAAGTTTGGTGAAGTTATCAAAAACAAAGACAAGGCTTATGCATTCTTGAGTCTCCACAAAAATCAGCATACTACATGTCCCAAACATGTGACATGGGGCTGCCACAAACCCCAAAGCAGATCAGCAGATGAGCTGAGCTTTAAAGCTGTTACTCTACCCCAGCTGCCTCGCACTGTAAGGCTTGATTGCAGCAGGCAGCATTAACCTTTGGACATTTTTTTTCCTTTGAAATAAATCTGTTTACACTCAGTGTGCTAATTAATGGGAAGGACACCTAATTTGCAGATTTGCTTTCCTGTCGGAGAGCAGTTCTGTGTCTCCTAAAGCAGAGCCAGAAATGAGGTCTACGGCAGAGGAAACCTACAGTACCTGAGTATCTATCTGTGCCTTGCCAAGTACCTTGGCACTAGCTCTGGGATGATGGCACGTTATCCTCACAACCACTTTCCAGAGGAAGATGCTGTGATCTGCACTGAGCATCTCAGTACTGGGAGAGAGTCCTCATCTCTCCATGGTCTCAATGACATGATGCTTACCAGAGAGGCTCCTCAGGAGAGAAGTAAGGGTGGCAGGAGTAAGGATGGTGAGGATGGGTAAAGCCAGGGCCCCTCCAAAAACAGAGCTCCCACTTTCTGAATATGTGTGAGTGCACACGTTCTGAGTCCAGGTAGAGAATAACAAGACAACTGTTGGGATCCTGGAATCTGCTCTCCCACCATCTACAGCTGTGTGTGACCAGGTAGACTCCTCTATGCTTGCATCTCCTCACTGTACAATGGAGAAGCTGCCTACAGTACAAGGTTAGGTAAGAGATCAAGATGGTGCCACCATGGGGATTGGATGTAGAACTTTGATAGGATCAATTCTTTTTTTTTTAAATTTCTGAGAAAATTTTACTGGCTCTTTGGATAAAATTTATTTTCCAGGGAGGATGATCCCATCATACTTCTGCTGGAACCAGCGCATGGCCTCCTCTTTGCTGGTTCTGTGTTTGGCCCCAGTGCAGCCTGTTCTGTGCTTCTTGTCTGCGATGCTGAAACCCGGCCTACCCAGCACCACAAAGAAGTCCAGGGCGTAGATACCAATGCTTGGCTCATATTTGATGCCCAGGTCAATGTGTTCCTGAATGCCAAAACCAATGTTTCCAGTATCTGAGAAGTTATGTTTCCACAACTCATACTCCCGCACCTTCAGGCCTTTCTCCAGAATTTCCTCTGCCTTGGCTCCACGGACTGTGCAATGAACAGCAATCTTCTCTCATTTCTTCGGAAGCCAAAGGACCTGACAGTGTATCTAGCTTTGGAAAACACAGGGGTCTGGCCTGTGAGCGGTTCCAACCCCTTGAGTGCCTGGATCAGTCTGTCTCTGCTCTCCCCCGGCGCGCAGATATTGAGGCAGAGCTTGCGGATGCGAAGTTCCCACATGGGATTCTCCTTCTCACCTTGTTCTTACGCCATGGTGGAGAACAAGGATCAATTCTTTACAAGCTCAAGTTGAGAGAAAATATAACTTGAATTCTAAGAGAACCTTAGAAAATGAGTGTAATGTATTAATTCTTTAATTTCCGTAGTGAACCCTGACTAACACCGAGGACAACGAGGGCAAGGGGCAGGTCCAATGGCAGAACACCTGCCTAGCTTGCACGTATCCATGCTCAATCATCAGCATCACAGAAATAAATAAGTAGTTTGGCAATGACACCAAGAGTCAAGCAGAAGATGGAGTGTTTCTCTGGAAAAATCTCTCTGAAGTCGCGGCAAGCTTCTGCTGCTCACCGTTTTCGGGATTTTAAAAACTGTTCAAAATTGAAAGTTGCATGTGCGTGCCAAAGTAGACAGGAAAAACTCATGGGGCTTCAACCCTACACAAGGAGCTACAGGCGACTAAGGAATGCAGAGAGTGGGAGAAGGAATCCACTCCGGAAGGAGCACACCCACCGGTTGTATAAAACCAGTAGTCAGCCCTGAGGATATGGGAGCAACTGGCCTTGTTCAGACTGAGTAGCTTGTAAAAACTGATATGGGAAAAATCAGAAGCAATATGGTCAAGATCAAGAAGTCAGTACAAGGAGGATAAAGTAACTAAAGCAGGTCAGTGACTGACAGGCCAGAAGGATCCTACAGAATATATGTGTATAAACATATACCTATATGCATGTAGCCGCAGTTAAAACAAATAGATCCATAAATTTGAAAGCGATCAATGAGGAGTATGTGGGAGGGCTTGGAGGGAGGAAGGGGAGAGAAGCATGGTGCAATGATATTATAAAAGAAAGGGGGTGGGCAAAAGGAAGTCACGTGACTTAATAATGTTTCCTTGAAAATTTGATGTTTCCAAACACCCCTGAAAGTCTGTGGCCTATGCAAGCCTGGTAAACGCCCTGTCCTTGAAAGATGTCTACAGTGAGCTAATGTTCCTTTCGCCAGTCTCATCGGATAGCTCTAGCCTCTGAGTGATCTTTTTTTCTTTCCTATAAACTGGGAATGACAAATAGTAATTACTGATAATTCTAGAACTGAGAGAGAGATTATTATGGGTGTTTGTCAGTGTTTGAAGTATATCCTGAGAGCAAGTGCTTAATAAATCTTCCTTACCTTTGTGATCAGTATGGCTACCATTGTCGTTGTTATTGTAAATTCTTCTGGGTGCCTCATATCTGAACATGCCACTCTCCTGAAATACTGTCTCCGGGTCCATGAACTTTGTTTCTTATATGAACAAGCCATGTTTTCCTTACTCTTATGAAAAGTATCTTTGATTTCTTATCAATTTAGTCATAAACATTTTAAAGAAATTATATCACTTTACCAAAGCATCTGCTTGTTTTGTTTTGTTTAAAAAAAAAAAAAAAAAGACGTGAAATACTCTCCCTCATGAACTGGCCCAATAAATTTTTATTACTAGTGGCTGCACACAAATAGAAAGAGGTTTTATTGGGACTGAAAAAATAATATGAGAAAAATCAGAGGCAATACGTTCAGGATCAAGAGGGAGGACAATGACTGAGAGGCCAGAGAATCCTACAGAATCATCCATCCCAAATCCTTCCTGCTTCAGATAATCCGTGGATCAGGAGCACTAGCATGACCTGGGAACATGTTGGGAATGTAGAAGCCGCTCAACCTTGACCTCCGGTCGGACTCATGCACACACGTGTGTACACTCCCTCACCCTGTGTGCACAAAATAAAATTTAAAATGCAAAACTATGAAGGCCTGAGACCCACGGAGTAACTATGGTTCCAATGTATATCAAAAGTTTGCAAAGCTGCAATTTAGGCAACCTTTTAAAAGCATCAGTACTTCAATTCTGACATACTTTGTTCACCCATTGTCTCAAGTATCCAGTAAACTGATGAAGGACCCTTGTGTACTTAATGTTACTGTGCACTGTGTAAACATTATATATTCAAATGCTAATTTCTGTGCCTCTGTATCTGGTTGTCTGTCATCCCTATTCTAAGAATCTCCTGTCTCAATATTGTGTAACTACTGCTCCCCAATTATTCCCTGGTTGGTCAGTAAAATTACCTAGCTGATCAGCCGGTGACTGAGCAAGGGAGAAAATAGGACTGGACTTCCCCCCAGCTGGGAAGTGGGGATTAAGTCCCATAGGGGAAGAATCCAGGGCAACACAAGAAACCACCTGGGGCCCAGAGAGCCAGAGCAGTGCTAAAATACAAGTATCACTGGGATTTTGGCTGGGAGGTAGCCAGATTAACTGAGAGAATTAAAATAGAGAAATATTGCTCAATTTTTGTGCCCTTAAAGCTTGTTAAATAAATATTATAGTCCAGCTTCAATTATTTGCACCCAGTCAAGATAAAAGAGAAACTGCAGAACATACATATAAAAATGACATTAATATTTGGCACCCAACATGGGGTATCGAATTTAAACTTAGACAAATAGACATATAAAAAGCTACTAATACCCTAGCTCAGGAATTTGGAGTCAGCCTACCAAACATAATGAGATCCTATGTTAAAGAACAAAGCTGATGTCCAGGGACTGGGGAGATGATTCACTGAGTGAAGCACTTGCCACGTAAGCTTAAGAACCTGAGGTCAAATTTCAAGAGCCTATGTAAAGCCACACATTGTAACACACATAAGTTAACACCCTTACTCCTGTGACAAAATGGGAGGCCAAGACAGGAGGCTCCCTGGAAGCTCAGCAGCCAGATAGTCTCTAACACACACACACACACACACACACACCAGAAATCTTTCATTACCTTTAAGAATAAAATCAGGGACAAATGTTTATCCATGCCAGGTAGAGTAATGACTGGCCAAAGAAACAACTCCATCTGAGTCTAGCTTGGTGACAATGAGATTCCAGGGGCCACTTTACAGAAGCACAAGTGAGAGGTCACATGGAGGATCCCTTTGTGTAACTCTCAGGAGGCTGCCTCACCACAAAGACTATCTTGTCAGCATGAATGACAACTACTTATGATGCTTCCTTAGAGTTCTCTGTATAACTTAAGGGCATCTCAGTGGGCCACAGAGTTGCTTCTCCCCAGCAACTGTTACTGTTCGAATAACCTTGGAGAATAGCTTGGGAACGGTAAGGTTTGGAAGGTTCCTGGGTCTCATGAACCTCCCTCCTCGCTCCGCTCCGGGAGGAAGTGTTTCCGTTGGGAGGAAAGAGCCACGAGGTGGAGGTCTGGATACTGGCACCTTTTAAAGTGTTCTTTAGTACTTCGTTTCTTTCTCCCTCTCTCTTTTTTTTTTTTTTTTTTTTTTTTTTTT
>JADRCC010575609.1:0-16251 GCA_019843855.1 Hylomyscus alleni
CATGTTGTGCTGACCCCCAACCATAATATCATTTTTGTCTTTGTTGCTACTCCGTAACTGAAATTTTGCTACTGTTATGAATAGTAATGTAAAGACTTGTTTTCCAATGGTCTTAGATGACCCCTGTGAAGGGTCATTTGATCATCCAAATTCATTGGAAACCTACAGGTTGAGATCCACTGAATTAGAGCCTACTTCTTTGGGATTCCAGCATACACTGGAAACTAGTTGAGGTTGGGACATCAGCCTTGGGAACTGAGCAACTGCTGAATTGTTAGACTTTCTGTTCCCAGACAACTATTGTTGGGTTCGCTGGAGTACAGTCTGTAGGTCACTCTAATAGATCATTCATATATATACATATATATATGTGTGTGTGTATACATATATTTGTATATATGTATATATATATGTATATATATATTTGTATATATATGTATATATATGTATATATATTGTATATATATGTATGTATATATGTATATATATGTATATATATATTTGTATATATGTATATATATGTATACATATATATACATATATATACATATATATACATATATATGTGTGTGTGTGTATACATATATTTATACAAATATACATACACATACGTGTATATGTATGTGTGTGTATACATACATATGTATATTCTATAAATTCTGTTAATCTAAAGAACCCTGACTAATAGGCTCCTAATAGTGCCACTTCTTGGTAACCAGTCACTAACATTATGAGCCTATGGGGGCCATTCTTTCTCAGCCACCACAGATTTTACCCTCTACGATGACATAAGCCCATTCTTCCCCTAAGTGGTTTTTGGTCATGGCACATGGTTTGTCACAGCAACAAAATGAAAGCACCACAACGGAGCTAAAGTCGGGGAGAGATCAGGGTACAGCTACTATAAAATGTGTTAAATGAGTGGTTTTAATTCTAATTGGAAAATAGGAGGGCAAGGAAGATTTATCCCGTCTTAGTCAGGGGTTCTCTTGCCACAATGAAATACCATGACCAAAAAACAGGTTAGGGAGGAAAGGGCTTACTCAGCTTACACATCTCCCTTGTAGTCCGTTATTGAAGGAGGTCAGGACAGGAACTCACACAGGGCAGGAACCTGGAGGCAGGAGCTGATGCAGATGGCATGGAGGGTGCTGCTTACTGACTTGCTCTCCTAGGCTTGCTCAGTCTGCTTTCTCATAGAACCCAGGACCCCCACAATGGGCTGGGACCTCCCCAATTGATCACTAATTGAGAAAATGGCTTACAGCTGGATCTCAGGGAGGCATTTCCCCAAAGGAGGCTCCTTCCTCTCTGTTGACTCTAGTTCATATCAGTTGAAAAAAAACAAAACAAAACAAACCAGCCAGTACAACTGACCCCTTATCAACTTGACAGACATATCACTATTAAGCCACAACCCCTTCTTTCTAATTCATCCCAAAGATCTCACATTAACAACATAAGTTTTGGGGGCTGGAGATGGCTCAGTGGGTAAGAGCACTGACTGTTCTTCCAAAGGTCCTGAGTTCAAACCCCAGCAACCACATGGTGGCTCACAACCATCTGTAATGAGATCTGACTCCCTCTTCTGGTGTGTCTGAAGACAGCTACAGTATACTTATTTATAACAATAAAAAAATCTTTGGGCCAGATCGAGCAGGGAATTAGCAAGCGGGGTTGACAGAGCAGAGGTCCTAAAAAATTCAATTCCCAACAACTATGTGAAGGTTCACAGCCATTATCTGTACAGCTACCCACATACATAAAATAAATAAATCTTAAAAAAAAACAACAACATAAGTTTAGGGGCTGAGGATTTAGCTCAGTGGCAGAGCACTTGCCTAGCAAGCACAAGGCTCTGGGTTCAGTCCTCCGCTATGAAAAAAAAAAAAAAAAAAAAAAACTAACACAAACAAACATACATGAGTTTAAAGTCCTAGTCTCTACAAATTCAAACACTAAAATTTCAGACCCTTTAACAATATTCAATCTTTTAAAAATCCAAAGATACTTTTTGTTTGTTTGTTTGCTTGTTTTTCGAGACAGGGTTTCTCTGTATAGCCTTGGCTGTCCTGGAACTCACTCTGTAGACCAGGCTGGCCTCGAACTCAGAAATCCGCCTGCCTCTGCCTCCCAAGTGCTGGGAATAAAGGCGTGCGCCACCACCGCCCAGCCCAAGATACTTGGTTTTAATTCAGCTGTATTTAATTTTTTCAACTAAAGGCTTCAGTAAAATAGCTTCTTATTTCAAGAGGGGGAAAAAAATTGGGGCACAGTCACAATCAAATCAAAGCAAAACCGATCTCCAACCAGCCAAAGTCAGGGCCCAGTCTCCATCTTCTGGGCCCCTCCAAAGGGCTTGCAGCACCGCTCCAGCTCCCCCTGCAGCACCGCTCCGGCTCCCCCTGCAGCACCGCTCCGGCTCCCCCTGCAGCACACACAGCTTATTTTCTAGGCTCCATCTCGATCCACTGCTGCTGCTGCTCTTGGTGGTCATTCCATGGTACCAGCATCTCCAAAACTGCTGTGGTCCCATGCTGCAACTGGGCTCCAGTTTCCCCAATAGCCTCTCCTAGGGGCTCTTCCTGGTGCCAAGGCTCACTTTCTCTGAATAACTCCTTCAATCCTGCACCTTCACCAATGGCCTCTCCAGGCCTTTCACAGTGCCAAGCCTCAGCTGCTCTCTGTGACCCCTTCACACCGCCAGCCTGAGGGACGACCTTGGTGGCCTCTGGAGCAAAGCTTCTGTCTGCCGACTCTCAGGAAACACTTTCCAGAAGATTTCACCATAGTCACGCTGGTCCCTTCTTAATCACTGCTAACTTCTCAGCTCCCACTGACCGGCACTGAATATCCCAGCAAAGCAAAGGTTTCACTTTACAAGTTCTAGTATCTTGGTACTCACAGGTGATTCTTCAGCCCCAGATGCCCAGAATCATGAACTCTTCACACAAAAGCCTGGTAGAATTTTTTGCTTCCCTCTAAAACATCACAAGCCAGGCCTCCATGAGTCTGCACTGTGTCTTTCCTAGCTCAAAGTTCCAAAGTCCTCCCACAATCCTCCCCCAAAACAACACAGTCATGAATGTCACAGCAATACCCCACTCCTGGTACCAGCTTGTCTTAGTTAGGGTTTCTATCACTGCAATAAACACCATGACCAGAAAACAAATTAGGGAAGAAAGGGTTTATTCAGCTTACACTTCTACATTGTAGTTCAGCGCTAAAGGAAACCAGGACGGGAACTCAAACCTGGCAGGAACCTGGAGGCAGGAGCCGATGCTGAGACCAGAGAGGGTGCTGCTTACTGGCTCATTCCCCACGGCTTGCTCAGCCTGATTTCTTATAGAACCCAGGACCACCAGCCTAGGGATGGCACCACCCACCATAGGCAGGGCCCTCCCCCGTTGGTCACTAATTAAGCAGACACTCTATAGCTGGATCTCATGGAGGCATTTCCTCGAGTGAGGCTCCTTCCACTCTGATGACTCTAGCTTGTGTCAAGGTGACACAAAACCAGCTGGTCTACCCCCGAAACGGGACAAGATCTTATATTTATTCACATAATCTCACCATAGCTTGTGCCCTTGATAGACTGTTTTGTTAGTTTAGAAACAGGGTCTTTGCTGCGTTGCCCAGGCTGGCTTCCTTCTAATTTCTGAGTTGTCAGCGATCCTTCTGTAGAAGCTCCCTGAGTAGCTGGGACCTGGGGTGCCTGCCTGCCTGCCTGCCCTGGGCTGCAATCTTCTCTTGATCTTTTTACCTAATTACAAGAGTCCTCTCTCTCCTTCCACTTCACACAATTTCATTAAGCTTTGAATTCTCGCCCTCCAGATAACTCAAGAAGTCACTCAACTGTAGTTTAAAAAGCCAAGTTAATTAGGACCGGAAGCTCCCTCCCACCTCCTCTGGGTATAAAGTCCCTAAGCTCTGACCACAGGTCTGTCTTAATTGAGACTCTCAGAGTTTGTGACTCAGGGCGTGGAAGTGGGTGGGCAGGCTGGGAAAATGAAGGTTGTGTTGTGTTGTCTTTGTCATCCTTTCACGATTCTACGAAAACAAAAAAGCAAAAACAAAAAACAAAAAACAAAAAACAAAACAAAACAACCCACTAGTGTTTCCAGGAACTCGGCTCTGGAATAAACCTGGCTTTGAAGACACCTGCTAAGCAATCCACTGCTCATTGCATGGCCCAGGACAGGCACAGCGGCACGAGGGGGTGACCTTGGGCTCAAGGCTCAATGGCACACACCGGCAGCTTCTACAAGTATTCGCAGGGGAGTCTCAGGTTCCCAAGTTGTGGCTGTGAACCATCTATGAATGGGAAGAAGTGCTCTCTGTTTGTGGAAAGGGCCTGCTGAATTCCTACTGAGGGGGGAGTCAGAAGAAGTCGCTGAATAAGTCACTGAGCTCCTCCTAAAAGGGCACGAGGGTGGGTTCTGAACCTAATTTTCTAGAATCATCTTAGAGATGTGTTGTGGCAACTGCTGAGGACCAAGTGAGAGGTGGTTTTAAAAAAAAAAAAAAATGAACCTGGCAAAAAAATTTAAGCTAAACACAGGAAACAAAACTGTTCTTAAAGAGCAGGTGACTGGCGGAATAACAGCAGAGAGAGCCTGCTGTTAAATACCATATAGCAGGTAGTGCCATGAATCCGGCCTCAATTAAAAGCCTGATTTTAGCCTGGTGCTATAATCTAAACACTCCTTTCTTTCTCCTCCTCTTCCTCCTCCTCCTCTCCTCTTCTCTTTCTCTCCTCCTTCCCTTCTCCCACCCACATGATGGCTCACAACTGCCTGTGAGTCTAGCTTCAGGAGATCTAATGCCCTCTCCTGGCCTCTGTGGGCACCTCCTTCACACACATGGTACATATATATGCACTCAAAATACATACATGCACATAAAATAAATATATCCAAATCAAATAAAACTCAACCACCAAGCTTCAGCAAGGTCATGGTGCTGGTTTTAAGTCTGACATACGACCCTTATGTGAGAGACTGCATCCTCCCCTCAAGACAGCCTTATGGACCACCCAAGCACATGCACCGCCAGCACGTGGCCCTTGGTATGACCCACTTCAAGGCTGACTGGGTTTAAAGGGGTGAACAGATTGTCTCCCCCACTCCGCTGTCACACCAAGCTTCTGACTTTGGAGGTGTGATGAGTTTGTCCACACACCAGACAGCCAACGGATGCTGCAGTAGCTAGCGGCTGGTCCCCCTCTAATCCAGCTGTCCATCTGGAGATGACGCACAGGGCCACTCCTCCACTACTACTACTTCCTCCTTCTCCTCCTCCTCCTGCTCCTCCTGCTCCTCCTTCTCCTCCTCCTTCTGCTCCTCCTGCTCCTCCTTCTCCTCCTCCTTCTGCTCCTCCTGCTCCTCCTCCTTCTGCTCCTCCTGCTCCTGTTCCTCCTCCTCTTCTTCTTCTTTGATTTTTTTTGAGACAGGGTTTCTCTGTGTAGCCCTGGCTGTCCTGGAACTCACTCTGTAGACCAGGCTGGCCTTGAACTCAGAAATCCGCCTGCTTCTGCCTCCCAAGTGCTGGGATTAAAGGCGTGTGCCACCGCCGCCCAACTCACTCCTCCACTTCTAGAAAGAACTGTGACGCGCTCTCGTTTTAGCCATCCCGTAAAGAGGGGTCCCCATGACTCTTCCTTAGGTTGCGGCCCCTTCTAGAGTAACTTCAGCACTCAGGAAACATCTAACCTTCTCAGTTTATGACAACTGACATTCTGGAAGCTTCCAGTGACTGCCTGACAGAGTAGAGAACAGAGGGGTGTGGAACTTTACACCAGAATGGGGGTGTCACACCCCAGGACTGTCCATTCTCAGCCATCTAGAAGCAAATACTGTATCTTAGGGTTTTCATCTTTCTTTAGGGTTTTTGGGTTTTTTTTTTAGTTTTTCAACATAAGGTCTTACTGCCTAGCCCTTGTTTAGCTTGCTGTTTAAAAAAAAAGAAAAGGATGTTGTCTAAAGACAGGAGGAAAGCCTGGCATCTAGGCCTTGTTTTGTGTCCCTGTGCATCCTTTACTTGGGCTGAAGACAGAGCTAAATGTCCTAAAGCCACAGTCACCTTGGACTCCAGGAGAAGCAAAACCTCAGACAGGTCTCCTCATTCATTTTCTGTGCCCTCTAGATGAGGGCAGTTACCCACGAGAAGCGATGCCCTAGAGGGCTAGCATTCTCCCAGAGCCATCCTGTCCCCTCAGGCAATAAAGACTTCCTTGGGCCACCTTGCAAGACAAACAGGAGCGGAGACAATGACCCGGAAGTCCGCCCCTGACCAGGACTTCTTACTGTGTGCACTCTTCCCACTTAACCAGAAAGCGTGCATCGGTGCCTTAAAGTGTGCATCGGTACGTGGGGTCCTGGGAACCCTCTGTCTGTCCCTTTCTCCATTGTAGCCACACTGAACTGATCTTGCCACTCCTCCTTAACTGGTGTCATGGGGATGGATGGCCTCATCTAGTTTGTTGAGGCAGTCACAGCACAGGGTTTGTAAAAAACAAACAAACAAACAAAACCTCTGGTTATACTTAAGTATTTCCAGTGACTAGCCCCACTCCTAAGTTACCTCGGGAGCAGTACAACTCATTAGATACAAAAGGAAATTTATTAATTTGCAGATTCCAAGGGTTTTTAGAAGTTGTGGGACAAGACATAAGGAAGGAGGAAAAGACCAAATATACACTTCATAATCTCACAGCCACCCAGGGCTGCAGTAGGAACTGCAGGAAAGGCCCATTTCCAAACGTTATTGCGAATAACAAAAGTGAACTGTCCAACCTGGCTCTTCAGCTCAATAGAATGCAAATAAAATCCACAGAGAGGGGCGTGGCCCCTGGAATAAAGGAGATGCACTTGTGGAAAGAGGTTAGAGGCTATATGTGTCCACAGCCTCAGCTCCCTGGTAGTCAACAGAAGGATAAGTCACCCAGGTTTAAAGACAGAAGGGGGCGCTGGAAACATAGCTCATTGTTTAAGAGCACTGACTGCTTTTCCAGAGGTCCAGAGTTCAATTCCCAGCAACCACATGTTGGCTCCCAACCATCTGTGATGGGATTGGATGCCCTCTTCTGGTGTGTCTGAAGAGAACAACAGTGTACTCATATAAATAAGATAAATAAATCTTTTAAAAAATAAAATAAGGGCTGGTGAGATGGCTCAGCGGGTAAGAGCACCGACTGCTCTTCCAAAGGTAGAGAGTTCAAATCCCAGCAACCACATGGTGGCTCACAACCATCCGTAATGAGATCTGACGCCCTCTTCTGGTGTGTCTGAAGACAGCTACAGTGTACTTAATTATAATAATAAATAAATCTTTAAAAATAAAATAAAATAAAATAAAGACAGAAGGGGAGACACAGAGTGCTGGATGGCCCTCAGCTGCTGCTGTAACAGAGGTAGCCATTCCTAAATGAGCCTGGTGTTTCCTGAGCCATCGTGGGCTATTTCCTGTGTGAGAGTTACATTCTTAAGTAGTTCCTACCTGGGGATTCAAGCCTATGTCTATCTTTATTTTGTACTTCTTTTTTTCTCATTTGTATATTTCAAGTTTTTATAAGTAACTTGAGTTAAAAATCTATGTAAAAATATATACTATATATATATGTACAAATGTCACTGATGATAAATATTATACATATATATATTTATAAGTATGTGTATTTATTATGTATAATGTAATAATGTGATACTAAATAAAATTTAAATATATTTAATAGTAAATATGTATTTATTATGTATATGCATTATGTGCATATATATAGTATTTAATATGCACTACGGAAGACCTCAGTCCATAACGCTTAGAAGACGTGACCACTCCAACCTCCATCCATATCCTTGCAGTATTTAGTATCTTTTAACTTCTAATTCTCAAGCCAGGCTTGGTGGCATGAGTTTGAGGCTAAACTGACCTACTTGGAAAGGTCCCAGCCGGCCAGCTAAGGCTACATAGTAAGAACTTGTCTCAATCCCACCCACCTCCCTCCCCAAATCCTCTATTTCTTCCCCCTCTCTGCAGTAGTGGACGTAGGTCCTGTTATTTAGTTCCTTGGCCTGAGGCTGGCTACCCACATTTAGTCCCTTCGTCCTCTGTCTGCCTTACTTGGCCCCTTCCTAGTAGTCTCTTGAGACCCTCTCTATACAATTCTACACATACTGAACCAAAGGAAGAAAAGTCCTGGGCTCTCTGCATCTGCCATCTATCATTTACCATCAATGCCTGACTCTCCCTGGCAAGCATTCCGTGTCTTCTTCTTTCCCCTGAGCAGGTCTCTAAGCCATTTCTGCCCCCCCCAGAACCTGCAAGGTCAGTTAAGCCTCTGTCTGCCTTGTTTCCTACTGATTACTCTGGAGCCATGGGCCCGGAGCGGGCAACCTCATCACCAGGCCTGATATGTATATCAGGTGGCTCACTACCACCTAGAATTCCAGCTCAGAGGATACAATGCCCTCTGGCCTCCTCCAGCACCCAGCACATGCATGGTGCAGACAAAACCATGTGAAAACACACACAAAATACATAAATAAAAAGAAATAAATCGCCGGGCGGTGGTGGTGCACGCCTTTAATCCCAGCACTTGGGAGGCAGAGGCAGGCGGATTTCTGAGTTCGAGGCCAGCCTGGTCTACAGAGTGAGTACCAGGACAGCCAGAGCTATACGGAGAAACCCTGTCTCGAAAAAAAACCAAAAAAAAAAAAAAAAAAAAAATAAAAAATTAAAAAAAAAAAAAAGCAGCGGCATTTGTCGGGCTCAGGAGATGGATCAGCGGTAAAGAGTCTGCCAACTCACGAGTCTGAAGCCCACAGTTTGGATTCCTAGAGGCCATGGGAATGGTGGGTCGGCATCGCAGGCTGCCTTGTAATTTCAGTGGCCAAAAGGCAAATGCAGCAGATCTCCCAGTGCAAACTGGCTAGCTAGACTGCCCAGCAGATAAGCTCTGGGTTCGATTGAGAGCCTGTTTCTTTCTTTTTTTTTTTTTTTTAAAGATTTATTTATTTATTAAATGTAAGTACACTGCAGCTGTCTTCAGACACTCCAGAAGAGGGTGTCAGATCTCTTTATGGGTGGTTGTGAGCCACCATGTGGTTGCTGGGAATTGAACTCAAGACCTTCAGAAGAACAGTCAGTTCTCTTAACCTCTGAGCCATCTCTCCAGCCCGAGAGCCTGTTTCAATGTGACTAAGTGAAAAGCTTGAGGAAGGCTCCTGATAGGAACCCCAAGTCGACACTGAAGCTCACACATTTGCACATGCATACAGCCCCATCCCCAACTATGAGAACCCATGTATACACATGTGCACACATCCCACGCGCATACACAGAGAGAAAAAAATATTATTTTTTGTCAAAATTCTGCCTCACATTCATAATCCTCATGTTCTCAAACTAAGGTTAGAGTTACTTGCTGGGAACAGAGAAAGCCCTAGAAGAACTCACCAACATCTCTCCGGAGAAGCAATTTGCCTCAAAAGTAGAGAGAGAGATTCTCTATAGTAAAATAAACATACACGTATCATGGAAGAGAATGTAAAATGAATGTCAATTTTAAAATAGGGCTTGAAGCTTCAAAGCAAGGTCACGGTGGGGGTGGGATGTGGTCGGACTGGGGTTGCCCAGAACATGCCCTCCGACCAGAGGAGCGGCTGGGAAAGTCGGAGAAGATTGGTCCCTCTGGGTCAAGGTTACGGCAGCTGCTCAGCCATCTCCCAGCTTCTTCCCACAAGCCTAGGCACGGGCGGCCGTTTCTGAAGCAGTCCGTCCATGCCTTACAACTACAGAGACGGACATGATCAAGTTGCAAAAGGCTGATATTCCCACCACACCAGGCAAGCTTCAGCTGTAACTTGTGGCAGGGACGCCCATCATTCAAACGCCATTCCTTCCCACAGTGTGGGCCTCTTAAGATTCAGACTTCAAAATGACAAAAAAAATCTAGAGCTTTTCAAGGGGCCGTAAGCCGCACAAGGTTCAGTTATGTATGATCCCCAGGACAGACCAGTGAACCCTGTGAGTCCCAACCTTTCAGATGAAACCTGGTTGGTTTACACACTCACCAAGCCCACATAATGTGTTAAGTATCTAAGTGCAGGAACCACCTGCTTTTGGTCAAGTAGCCTAGGTTAACATCAAACTCGTGATCCTCTTGCCTTGGCCTCTTGAGTGCCAGGATTACAGGTGTATGCCACTATGCCCAGCCCACCTGTCCAATTCTTTTTTAAAGGTATTTATCTATGTGTATGTTTGTGTGTAAAGACACGAGAATGCCACCGACCCAGTGGACATCAGAGGACAACTTCTTGGAAACCATCCTCTCTTCCCACCATGCATTTCTAGGGAACGAATCCGGTCATGTGACTTGGCAGCAAGCATCCCTAACCACTGATCCATCTCACCAGCTCTAATTCTTTCTTTCTCTCTCTCACATTTTCAATGCTAAGGATCATGCGTAGGTAGGAGCTCAGGCACGCTAGGCAAATGCTCTGTTCCACTGAGCTAAATTGCTAACAGTCTTCGTCTGTTTAATTCAGAGGTTCTTGCTCTGAACACTAAGGAGTTGTGTCCATGCACTTTCGCCAAGCACAGCTCACCAGACACCTGAAACCTTGAGTGTCTCAGGCCCTGGCCACTTGTTAGATGTGCCTCACTTGGCTGGAAATCACACACACACACACACACACACACACACACACACACTTCACTGGTTTCCAAATGACTGATGAGTTACCTCATTCGATATCTGTCACGGCACACAACAGGGAGTATAAAGTTCATGGAGTGTGATTCACCCCTGAAGCGGGAGGCCTCTGAAGCTGAGGCACACACTATCCTTTCACCGACCCTGAGAGTAAAGGCTGTTTAATTTGTTTGGAATTGTTTTTAGATGGAGAAATTTCTCACAAAGCAGACTACCTGAGAACAAGATAAGATCCTGGTTCTGTGGGCTTCCTTTGCCAGCAGCAGGTCAGCCTCAGAGAGGAAGACCTATGCGTACATCGAGTGGTACACCCTGCCCATGCATACATTGAGCGGTACACCCCGCCCACTTGAGATGGAATCCATTCTAGAAGGCTTCAGTGGACTGGAGAGATGGTTCAGTAGTTGGGAGGACCAGAGTTCAGTTCCCAGGAACCGTGTCAGGCAGCTCCCAGCTGTCTTGGAGCACCTCTGATCCGATGCCTCTGGCCTCTGAGGGCACATACCCAGTCATCCACCCCCCCCCCACTGCCCCACACTCACATCCACAGTTAAAAAAAAAAAGCTTTTGAAAAAAAAATAAAGGGCTCTTTTTTTTTTTTTTTTTTTTGGTTTTTCGAGACAGGGTTTCTCTGTGTGGCCCTGGCTGTCCTGGAACTCACTCTGTAGACCAGGCTGGCCTCGAACTCAGAAATCAACCTGCCTCTGCCTCCCAAGTGCTGGGATTAAAGGCGTGCGCCACCACCGCCCGGCAAAATAAAGGGCTCTTACTCCTGCTTCTCTCCCCACTCCCTTCCCCCCTCTCTCCACGTGGTCATGGCCAGCCCCTACTTCTCTACTCTCTCTCTCTCTCTCTCTACCTTTCTCTGCCTCTGCTACCCTCTTAACTCCCCTCCCCATACCCTAAATAAACTATATTCTATAGTAAAAAGAAAAAAAAGAAAGAAAGAAAGAAAGAAAGAAAAATAAAATAAAATAAAGGGCTTTAGGAGAGCTAGGGGTATGGTTAGATAGTAGACAACTTGCCTAGAATGTGCAAAGGCCTGAGGTCTGTCCCTAGCAATGAAAATAGAAAACAAAAAAAAGGGGAGGAAGGTGAAGGGGGTCCTTCAGTAATTATCACTGTGGGCAAAAAGCCAGGCTGGTGCCCAAAGCCCAGGTTCTGGTTTCTGAAGTCTCTGGGTCATTCCTAGGGCTGCTTCAGTTTATCTGTTCCGTTTTTATTTTGAGACAGGGTTTCCTGTAACCTAAGCCAGCTTCAAACTGGCTAAGTAGCCACGGGTGACCTTGAAATTCTGATCCTCCTGTGTCCATCCCCCAAGTTCTGGCATTATAGGAGTGAGCCATTGTGCCAGGCTTCTACAGTGATGGGAACAAACTCAGGGCTTCTGGCATGCTTCGCAAGCACTGCCCACTAATGCCCCAGCCCTGCCCTGGGTTTCTCAAAGCGCACAATGAAGTGTGTGTGTGCAAAGAGTAGAACAGTTCCCAAGATGGATTCTGTTCCTGAGGAGAGCCATTCCTAACCTTTATTTGTACTTTCCACACCTCAGAGGCTGCAAGACCACAGGGGACCCAGGCTCCATCAGCCCAAGGTCCATCAGAGCCCTTCATCTACTCTGGAAGACATATACTGCCCCACCACAGGCTTGCTTCCATGCCCCAGAACAACCACCACCCAATTCCAGCCAGACAGCCAAGGGCTAACCAAGAGGACAGTCCATTTGGACAGAAAGGCTTTGCTGGCCCGCCCTCTAAGATTGTCCACCTCCTTGGCAGCTGATGCTTCTGTGGAAGTCAGTCTCTCTTTGGCTTAAGAGTCTACCATTTCTCCTTGTTAGAGCAAGATGAATCTTGAGAGCAAAACGGTGACTTGAAACAAATGATCATTAGGAACAGCAGAGAGACACTGTGTGCTAGACCATACTAACCTAATTTGTCTCACTTAACCTACCTTGGAGCAGATCCCATCAACTTTATTTTACAGAGGAAATAGAACACCTGAGGAGTCACGCAACCTACCAGAGGCCACTCAGCCCGGAAGCAGAGAGGAGAAAGTTAGAACATGAACTCAGCCACTCCAGAAAGCAAGCTATTAAATTCGCCAGCAATAAAGAAACACATTGTAAATGACTACCTTTATGAGGGCTAGAGAGACAAGTCTCGCCGTGATATTCAGTGATGGAGAGAGGGTCTTGGAGCTGTGGTTTGTCCACTTAGCATCTAGAGACAGAGGCACGTTGTCTCTGATGTAATAATTTCAGAGTATGAGAAAGGCCACGTGCTTGAAAATGTCAGTTGCAGATTTGGGGATAGGGACTGTGGGGTGGACAGACGGGTCTGGAAGCAACACGAACGTCCCTCCCTGAAGGTTGCGTCAGAGCCTATGGCATCCCTGTTTTAGAGACTTATGCCGCAGAAAGGACCACTAGATAGGAGGTAACATGGAAAACTGTTAACAAAATGCATAATGTCAATTACAGGGTATTGGGAAGACAGCTCAGTGGGTACAAGTGCTCACTGTGCAAACACAAGCCCCTGAGCTTGAATTCCCAGCATCCATGTAAAAGCTGGTCATGGTTAAGAGTGCCTGTAAGCCTGATGTTGGTAGGGAGAGAGATAAATGGATCCCACAAGCTCAATGGCCAGGCAGGCTAGTGGAAAAGCCCAGTATCAGGTTCATAACCCTGGCTGTCCTGGACTCTGTAGACCAGGCTGGCCTCGAACTCAGAAATCTGACTGTCTCTGCCTCCCAAGTGCATGGGATTAAAGGCGTGCGCCGCCACTGCCTGGCTGAAACCTTGTTTTAAGGGAATAAGGGAGAAAGAATGATAGACAGTTGGGTCATCTTCTGGCCTCCACATGTGTTCATGTGTCCACCTAAATACACACACACACACACACACACACACACACACACACAGCCAAACACAAAACCACAAGCCTAGCTGGGCACGGTGAATGAAACCTGTCATAGAGGAGATCAGGAGTTCAAGGCCATCCTCAGCTATGTAGTGAGTTTGAAGTCAACCTGAGCTCCCTGAGACCCTGTCTAAAAAATGAGGCTGTATTATTTGATATTATTGAATTACATGAGGTACCTGGAGTCGTCAAGGTATTAAAGGCAAGAGAGCCGTTATCAGGGGCTAGAGTGGGTGGGGAAGGGGGAGTTCATGTTTGGGGTCAAGGGGGCTCTCCTAGCTCCATTTCAGATAGCATCTGTCTCGCTGCTCCCTCCTTACCCATTCATGAAATGCTAAAACCTGATAGTGCCTCTGAGGCTCAGAAGGTTAGGCAGTTAGCCCAAGGTCACTCAGCAGGGAAAAAAGAAAGACTGGGAAGATGGCTCAGTGGTTAGGAGCACATACCACTCTCTGAGGGAACTGGTCAGGTCTCAGCACCGGTGCAGAGCAGCTCACAGTACCTTAACTCTGGGGAGGGAAGAAGTGGGGGGGTGAGGGGGTGGAAGGGTGGGGGGGTGTTCAATGCCAGCACTACCCATATGTACGCATACAAATAACTTAAAAACAACAACAAGAATTTTTTGTTGTTTTTGTTTTTTGGCACAGGGTCTGTCTCATAGCCCTAGCTGTCCTGAAAACCTATGTAACTCAGAGATTCACCTGCCTCTGCCTCCTGTGTGCTAAAACTAAGGTATGTGCCACCATGCCCAGCAAAATTATTTTTAAAGAGCAGCTGAAGCTAAAACCCAGTCCTGGGCTGGGGGGGCTGCCACTCAGCAAGGGAGCTTGACTTTCAGGAAAAGCCTGGCTTGCACACTCTGTGGAGTAATCCTGCCCTACCCTGCATGCTGACTGGCTCATCCTCACCCCATACAGACGTCATCCCTTCCCAAAGCTTCAACAACAGGGCGTGCTTTCCCTTCCCTGTCAAGAACACGCTGCTCCAACCTCCACAAGAAAAAGCAATGGCCCATGTAGAGCCGAGGGAGCAGAGTGGCCCGGCAGTGCCAGGGCCCCTAGAGACCCCCTAACACCTCCTGATTCTTCTTGCTTCCTGTAGGGTTCAATAATGGGGGCTCCCCAAGTCCCTTCAAACACCACAAGCCACATCTCATGAAATCCATGTCAGGCAAATCACAGTCCCCAAGGAGGACAAGGGGACTCAGCAATGAGAGGGGCTACTGTCACCTCCTCTGGCCACCACCTGGTATACCACCACCACCTAGCAAGGCAGGGTATTATTGTTTAATATTTTTAAATTTTTTTGCCAGGTAGAAATGGTGCACACCTTTCATCCCAGCTCTTGGGAGGCAGAGGCAGGTAGATCTCAAAGTTCCAAGACAGCCAGGGCTACCCAGAAAGCACTGTCTTGGAAAACAAGAAACAAACAACAACAAAAAGAAAGAAATGAAAAACAGAAGATTTTTTAAAAATTGATGTGGATGTGCCTGAGAGTATACACCTCGAGTTCAGGGGCTATGGAAGCCAGAAGGGGTGCTGGCTTCTCTGGAAGGGGGTTACAGGCTGCTGTGAGCTGTCCCAGGTGGGTGCTGGAAACCAAACTCTGGTTCTCTGGAAGAGCAATAAGTGCTGTGCCTCATTGACCCTCCTCTCCAGCCCATTATTATGATCATTATCATTATTGTTATTTCCTCTGTGCACAGACGGTGTGGGACATGCTGCAGCACACACGTGGAGGTCAGAATACAACTTTGTGGAGACAGTTTTCTCCTTCCACCTTTATCGGGGTTCTGGGTCACCATGCTTGTATCTTTGAACAGCAAGCACCTTCTCCTGCCAAGCCATCATGCCAGCCCAAGCCAGGGTTTCCGCTTGGCCTAGAGCTCACCAGTCAGGCTTGGTTTACTGGCCAGTGATCTGCTCCCTGTCTTTGTATTTATTCCCACTGTTGGGACTGTTACACATCTAGGGTGGTTGTCATTGTTGTTTCTAAACATGGGCTCTTTGGCTAGTACTCAGGGAAAGTGCGTTCCGCCAAACAGTCTCCCCAGCCCCTGAGAATCTTTGCATATATAAGTTAATGAATGACTTTATGACTAATGACTTTAATTAGTTAAATGACTTTAACTAATGAAGTTCAAAATGACTTCCTCCTGCAAGGGTTCTTACAAGAGACACAACAATCCACACAGATGGGAGGAGATAGCCCTAGGAGGACACAGGCGTATGGAGAGAGGGCCTCCTGGAGCCATTGGCAGCTAGGAGAGGCAAGGTCTACCCTAAGGTCCCCGAGGAGACACAGACCTGCTGAGACTCTGACTTCAAACTTTCAGTTCCTGGATAGAAATCTGTTGTTTTAAGGCACAAAACTCTTGCTCCTTTGTTACAGCTGCCACAGGAACCAAGGACGCATCGCAATAGGACCTGGACCCCAAGCAAGGTGCTCTCCTTCTGGGTCTCTCCTCTGGTCCCCACTCCCAGTGCGCTCTAGCCTCCTCCTCCAGTTCTCTGTAAATGATCTTAATTTCCCCTCAGGAGCGGAGCTCCTGAGCTCCACTTCCCATCGGTGGCCAGCAGATCATACCCAGCACACCCAGCACGGGAAGCCAGCATCCTT
>JADRCC010575610.1:0-36579 GCA_019843855.1 Hylomyscus alleni
AAAAAAAATCCAAGAAGGTGATAAGAAATACTGCTACCCAAAGTTTAATTTGTGGACCTATATCAGTTTATAGTATATTTCATCTGAAATATCTTTCTTATTGAAGGAAGCAATGTGTTGAACTGCATTCTTTCCTGGGCTCCTTATCTCAAAACAGAGGAGTAGGGGCTGGAGAGATGACCCAGCCCTTTGAGCACTGGCTACTCTTGCAGAGGACACCTTCTCAGTCCCAGCACCCACAATGTGTCTGCAACGCCAGCTTTAGGGGACCCTACTTTATCTTCTTGCTTCCATAGGCATTAGGCCTGTACATTGTGCACATTCCTACATATAGACAAACACTTATACACAAATAATAAAAATAAATCTTTTTCAAAAGAGTAGTAATTCAGCTTATAGGCTGTCTACATCAAATTGAACTTGTATAGTGAAAAGTGGTTATACATTGTACTATGCCTTTTGCAATTTGTCAGACAGTTTATATATTACCAATTATATCATTCTAGTATTTTTAGTTATTAAATTTTTATTTAAAAAATATTGTTTGTCAAGTGTTAGGGAGATGACTTAGTTGGTAAATGCATGAGGACCAGACATTGAATCCCCAGTATTCCTGTAAAAGTTGAGTGTTGCAGCTTTTGCCTATCGTATTTGGAAGGTGAAGTAAGAAGATCCTTGATGCTTCTTGGTCAACCTATCTGTCCAGATGAACTCTAGATTCAGTGAGAGATCTTGTCTCAAAAACTAAGGCGAAGGTAGAGAGATGGGGTAATGGTTAAGGTCACTTTACTGCTGTTGCGGAGGACCTGTTCAGTTCCTAGCACCTATAGCAAGTGCCTTACAACTATCTATAACCCCAGCTTCAGGAAATGCAACCTCTGACCTCAGCATCTGTACTCATACACGCGCATGTGCATGTACACACACAGAGAGAGAGAGAGAGAGAGAGAGAGAGAGAGAGAGAGGCACACATGTGCATAATTAAAAATAAATCCTAGCTGGGTGTAGTGGCACATGTCTTTAATCCCAGCACGCAGGAGGCAGAGGCAGACGGATATCTGAGGTCTAGGCCAACCCGTTTTACAGAGTGAGTTCCAGAATAACTAAGACTACACAAAGACCCCGTCTGACAAAACATTCTTTTTAAAATAAAGTGATTGAGGAAGATGCCACATATCAAAGTCTACATGTATACATACACATGCATGTATCCCCACATACACATACAAATATATATATATATAAAATATAATATATATATATGTATATATATATATATATATAAAATATTGTTGGCTAATTTGATGGTACAATGCTATATGATGGTATATATCAGTAATCCCAGAACTTGGTATACTGAGGCAGAAGTAATGGTTATGAGTTTGAGGACAGCATAAACTACAAAGCAAGACTAAAAAGATAGGTAGATAGGTAGATAGATAGATAGATAGATAGATAGGAGGTAGATAGCTAATAGTTTGTCTTAAATGTTCTAGACAACCAGCTAACTCGGTGAGAGAAAGGGGTGGGGGTGGGAAGAGAAAGAGAGGGAGAGAGAAACAGAGAAAGAGAGGGAAAAAGGGAGTGTTGAAGAAAGTATTTAATCTCAATCCGGGGTTTCTACCCTGCCTTTGACCTTTCAGTTCCCAGATAAATACACACAACTTTTATATTTACAATAAGCCTTAATCAGCACTAGAGCCAGGCAGATACCTATCTTCTATGCTAATAGAATCTACTTCTCCATCAGTAGCCCTAAGTTATAATTTGCCATGTTATATCTGGGCAGCTTTTAGCTCCAATTGGCCAGCTCTTTTGGCTATGTTTTTATGATTCATCTACCCCATGATGGCCTTCTCCTCTAACTTCTTCTCCTTCCTTGTATTTTCCTCTTTGTATTTTTTTCTGGAGCAAACTGTAACATCCAGCATGGCAGAACTCTTTGTGTTTCTTTAAACATTTCTCCAAAACATCTTTGTAAGAATCAGCTAACAAAATGTCATCCATGTAATGATAAATGATAGATTGAGGAAATTGCTTATGAATTATTTCCAATGATCGCTGCACAATATATTGACGTAAAGTTGGACTTTCCCTGTGGAAGTACCTTCCAATGGTATCTTTTAATTGGACCACTGTTGTTCAGAGTAGGTACTGAGAAAGCAAACCTTTCCCTATCCTGCTTATGAAGGGTATTGTGAAAAAGCAATCTTTCAAGTCAATTATGTAGGTAAAGGAATTACTCCACTAACTGCTCTTAAATCCATTTTCCTGATTTTGTTTTTTACAACAAACCCAGGGGAATTCCAAGGGCTGGTAGACTCTTCTGTATGTGAGACTCCAGCTGCTCTTGTACCAGTTGTTCAAGTGCCTGCTAGTTTCCTTTTGTTATGGGCCACTACTCTTGCCACACAGGTCATTTTTACAAACATTTTAGGGGCAAGGCTGTTGATATGTCAGCAGTGGCCCCTTTTATAAATTTGGAAACTCAGTCCCAGTGATGTCTTATGTTTGGACAATGGGCACAACTTGTAATTGCTCTCAATCACCTGTATCAATCAGGGGAAGTTTAAGAGAAGAAATCGGGACACAACAGCCAGAGGAAGCTCCACTCCCAGGTACTCTAACATGCCCAGAATCACAGGATCAGAGGTTAGGAGGACACATCTGTCCCAACACTAGGAGTAACTGGAACCAGAGAGACCCAGGCACACAGGAACTCCACCAGTCCAGTGGCACAGGTTCCTTCCTGTCTGTCTGGGCTGGTGCCCTGAGCAGACTTTGGGTGCAAACTCCCCAGTGAGTCCCATAATACCCAGAGGAAGCTCTACTCCCAGGCGCTCTAACAGGCTCAGGATCACAGAATCTCAGAATCACAGGATCCCAGAGACAGCAGGATTCTGAGGAGTTCTGACACAACCAGGATCACAGGAAGGACAGGCTCCAGTCAGATATAGCAATGGCAGGTAGCACTAAAGATAACCAGATGGTGGGGGGCAAGAGTAAGAACATAAGCAATAGAAACCAAGGTTACTTGGCATCATCAGAACCCAATACTCCCACCATAGAAAGTCCTGGATACACCATTACATGGGAAAAGCAAGATTCAGATCTAAATCACTTCTCATGATTATGATAGAGGACTTTAAGAAGGACATAAATAACTCCCTCAAAGAAATACAGGAGAAGACAGGTAAACAGCTAGAAGCCCTTAAAGAGGAAACACAAAAACCCCCTAAAGAACTACAGGAAAACACAAGCAAACAGGCAAAGGAAATGGACAAAACCATCCAGGATCTAAAAATGGAACTGGAAACAATAAAGAAATCACCAAGGGAGACAACCCTGGAGTTAGAAAACCTAGGAAAGAGATCAGGAGTCATAGATGCAAGCATCACCAACAGAATACAAGAGATAGAAGAGAGAATCTCAGGGGCAGAAGACACCATAGAAAACATTGACACAACAGGCAAAGAAAATGCAAAATGCAAAAAGCTCCTAACCAAAAACATCCAGGAAATCCAGGATGCAATAAGAAGACCAAACCTAAGGATAATAGGTATAGAAGAGAGTGAAGACTCCCAATTTAAAGGGCCAGTAAATATCTTCAACAAAATTATAGAAGAAAACTTCCCTAACCTAAAGAAGGAGATGCCCATGAACATATAAGAAGCCTACAGAACTCCAAATAGACTAGACCAGAAAAGAAATTTTTCCCATCACATAATAATCAAAACACCAAATGTACTAAACAATGATAGAATTTTAAAAGCAGTAAGGGAAAAAGGTCAAGTAACCTATAAAGGCAGACCTATGAGAGCTACACCAGACTTCCCACCAGAGACTATGAAAACTAGAATATCCT
Organism: Hylomyscus alleni; assembly: GCA_019843855.1. Classification (NCBI taxonomy): domain Eukaryota; kingdom Metazoa; phylum Chordata; class Mammalia; order Rodentia; family Muridae; genus Hylomyscus; species Hylomyscus alleni. Next base: position 3,866 of record JADRCC010575610.1, read on the forward strand.
AGGCATTTGTCATGCAGACCCTACTAGAACACAAATGCCAGCCCAGGGAACTATACCCAGCAAAACTCTCAATTACCATAGACAGAGAAAACAAGATATTCCATGACAAATCCAAATTAACACAATCTTTCCACAAATCCAGCCCTACAAAGGATAATAGATGGAAAACACCAACATAAGGAGCAAAACTACACCCTAGAAAAAACAAGAAAGTAATCTTTCAACAAACCCACACAAACATAATTCCACCTCTAACAACAAAAATAGCAGAAAGTAACAATTAATTTTCCTTAATATCTCTTAATATGAAAATTAATATTACCAATATATCCCAATCGATTGAAATTCAAAAATATGAGGAATTAGAAATTTTATGGCTGCCATCCAGTGGTCTCTCTAATTTGGTAATTGGAGAAATAGGTCCAATATTGTACAATCCATATATACTTTCTGCTTGTTTGTATATGACAGTGTCTTGCTGTGTACCACATAATGGTTTTGAAATCATGCTTCTCCTATCTCAGCCTCTTTATTAGTAGGATTGTTTATTTAAAACAATACTATGTTTTTCAAACAGCTTACATATTTCAAAATTATTTATACAGCCAAAAGAAATGTAGACAATTAATTTGGGAGGTGGCTTATAAGGGAACAACAAAGAGTGAAACTGAATGTTTTGCTTGATATTTATAATTATTATATCAATTTTGAAGAAGAGGACTTTGTAAGTTACTCTTTTTCTGAGATGAATGCTTTTCAAAATCATCACAGCCAGTGAACCAGATTCTTACCCTCGCCTAATGTCTATGCCACCCTCCAAGCAGAACCATTGTTCATTGAAACAGTTGATGAATGACTTCATGGCTAGACCATCTTAATACACACACCATTTCTTAAATGAATGTAACCTGTTCCCTGTTGGCTGAAAATGAAGACAATCACTCAAGTCAAATAGCTTTGATCACAGCAGGAAATCTGTATCCAAAGATCATGGCTACAATTCATTTCTTGGCACAACAGAACTATCAACTCTTAGCTTAGCTACTATGGAGGTAAAATCCTTTGGTGATGTGAGAGTCATTGAAGTACAGCCTTATTACAATGAACTCCAATGTCTAAAAATTGTTCTTATTTTGGGTTTGTATCACAGTAAGAGCCAAGATTTTAAGCTCTACTAAAAACAAAACAAACAAACAAACAAAAAGACTTTATTTATGTTCCTTTTTAAAAGAACTAATAGTGATATATTATTTTAAAATATCATACAATTAATATGTTTGGAGTTATTTAAAATTTATATTGAGACAAATGTATATATTTTCAGTATTGCTGTAGACAAGCATCTACATAAGACTGTTCAATTGATTATTGTTTTATATCAAACAACTTTTATAATACTTATTTTTCTTGTTACAATATTTTATAAATTTTAAAGGATATGATAAAATAAAAAACTGAAAAGTATGATAGATGTTGAAGGGGAGTCTCTGGGAGGAGTCGGGGTACAAAAGGGAAAAAAGAATGTGATGTAATTCTATTTACTTAAAATTTGTTTTTAAATGTTAAGAAATTCAGATAAATTGAAAGACTTCACAGCTATATGGGTTCAGCAGCCAGCTCTGGATGACAGGCAGATGCATTACCATAAAACCAGGGCAGACCGTATAGTATCAGAGTGCTATGCAAAAATGCTTCACATCCAAAGTACAACAGGTTACAAAATAAGGCATTTTATCTCAGAAAAGTGGGTAGAGTGGGGAAGCCACTTAATCTCACCAATTCTATCATAAGCCGTGTGTGTGTGTGTGTGTGTGTGTGTGTGTGTGTGTGTGTGTACAGTGCCCATGGGGGTCAGAAGAAGGCATAGGATCTCCTGTGGCTGGGTTACAGACAGTCCTAACAAGCTGCCAGACATGGGTGCTAGGAACCAAACTCAGGTCCTCTTGAAGAATAATATGTGCTCTTAACTGATGAGCTATATTTCCAGCTGTCTCACACATAATTGTAAAAATACAATAAATCTTAAAAAATTGAAAGGAGAAAAGAAGAATACTTTTATTTCGTGAAGTAGAGTCTTCTATACTCCATGTTGTCCTAGAGCTGACAGTCATCTCCCTTGAGGCTCCATGGAGAGCTATGGGAAACAAGTGCCTTTTTTATGCAAAAAAATGTTTTGAAAGTAAGTACAAGCACAAAGGTAGGATAATCTAGACAAAGGTATGCTCTTAAGAGATCATTTATTTACATGTCTAAAAATGAAAGGCACTTTCTTAGAAACTCAATTTCTTCTTTTTAAAAAGATTTGATTATAAGGACTGTAGGTTTGGTTCAGTGGTGAGAGCGTACCTTAGCACTCAGCAAAGCTCTGGGTTTGACCTCCAGTGCATGTACACACAAGAGCAATCAGATTCTTATATTACGAATTCTTCCTAAACCATATGATTCCAGCATTGTGTGCTTAGAACACTAGTAACCTTGTGCTGTATAATAAATCATCCTAGTGTTTAATGGTACCAAACAATAATCCTTTGTTATTTCACAGCATCTTTGGGTCAGGAATCTGGGTGGCAGCCTCAACCAAGGTCTTAGGAGGCTGCAGGCATGGTGCCCGCCAGCACTGCCACTTCAGGTGAAAATACAGCTATGGAGAATTGGTGGCTGTTCACACACTCAGTTGATAGCAGGACTCAGTTTTTCATAGTTGTGGTACTAAAGCTCTTAGTTACCTGATGACTTTTGGCTGGAAGCCTCCTGCCATAGGAGTCTCTCCATAAGGAGCTTCACAACATGGAACACGTCTTCAGAGTACAACAGTAAAAGCTACACTAGCTTGTATTCTAGTATAGAAGTGTCACCTCATTACTCCATCATATTTGGTTTGTTAGAGGTAAATCAGCCAGGTATGGTGGAACCCACCTATAATCCCAGCACTAGAGAGACTGAGGCATGATTTCAAGGCTAGCCTGGGCTACAAATATGATTCTGACTCAAGAACACTGCGGGGCGGGGGGAAGAAAACCAATATGAGTCAGTAAATTCATTATATATTCAAGGATATATTTTTAAAAGGCATATCAAGAGTCTTGTCATTAGTTCCCAAGCTTTTGTCTCTAAGAACATCATTTAATATTGTCTCACGTAATGTTCCACATCCTGAACTAACTAACATGGTGGCTAAGAAAGCAAATGCAATCTTTCATCAAAATAAACATGAAACACAAATGAAATACAGGATTCAAGCAGACCACTCACCTTCTTCATTATCTAAATAAATATCATATAGAATTGATAGTTCATGTATAAGTAAAATAAAGTCATTGCTGGTCTAACTTCACCGTCTTAAAATAAAATAGATTGATGTCTATAGAAATTCTTTTGATTTCAGAGTTGCAAAACCTAAGACAGCAGTTCTCAACCTGTGGGTCACATATCAGATATTTGCATTATGATTCATAACAGTAGCAAAATTACAGATCTGAAGTAGCAATGAAATAACTTTATGGTTGGGGGTCATCACAAGTGGAGGACCTATGTTAAAGGGTTGTAGCATTAGGAAGGTTGAGAACCTCTGGCTTAAGAGAATATTTGGTGTAGTCTTTATAATTTTTTTTCAGGATAGTAATCAACAGCTTTATTTTCCTAGAACTCAAATTGTTTATTGTTCTCAGAGCTATACTTCCAAAGCTACAATCAGCAATTTTTCTTCAGAGCCCAGAGGAGGGATGGGAGTAAAAGACAAGAGAAGGAAGAGGGGCATACAAGAAACCACTAGAAGAGGGGCATACAAGAAACCACTAGAAGAGGGGCATACAAGAAACCACTAGAAGAGGGGCATACAAGAAACCACTAGAAGAGGGGCATACAAGAAACCACTAGAAGAGGCTGGAGGACACTCTCCCTGTATTCTTAGTGGGCTATAAATTTATTTCAAAGTAGAAAGTTAGGCTTATAATAAAGCAGTTTTGTTAACTTCTTAGCTACTTGGGTAAGAAGTTAATTCCATGCTGTTTCTATCATACATAATTCCTTACTGTTTCTATCAAAATAAACTCCATTTAAACTGAAAGATTTGAACATTTAAAAGGGGACACATAATGGATAAAAAAGTATATATAAATATCTGTAAACTCTAAAGAGGTAAATATCTTTCAGAATCTACATAGCTATTTCCATTTGGGGAAAAATATAGCAAGTAAATGAACAACAAACTATCATAAAGTATAAAAAAAGACTATGGAAAAATCTTTACTACATATATCACAGAAATTGTGCTAATTCCTCTCTATTTTGAAAGAGCTTTTAGGGTCATCAAGATGAAAGAGTGAGCAAAGGCACCTGCTATCAAGCCTGAGCCTCCGATGTCAGTCCCCAAGCCCTACATGATGGGAGCAAGATCTGAGTCCCACACACTGTCCCCTGACCTTCATGTGCGCGCGCGCGCGCGCGCACACACACACACACACACACACACACACACACAAATAAATAAAATAGAAATATGATGAAAATGTAAAGGAACTTTTACAATTCAATAAAATGATAGTAATTATACAGATAACTTAAAGAAAAGGGCATATACATTTAATAATTTTTTAAAAATATTTATTTATTTAGTATGTATACAGCATTCTGCCTGCATGTATGCCTGCAAGCCAGAAGAGGGCACCAGATCCCATTACAGATGGTTGTAAGCCACCATGTGGTTGCTGGGAATTAACCTCTGAAAGAACAGACAGTGCTCTTAACCTCTGAGCCATCTCTCCAGCCCCGCATTTGATAATTTTTCAGGCAAATCATAGACTGTAGTTCTATGGTAGTGCACGTGCTTAGCATGTTCAGGGCACTGTTCAATACAAAAGAACTCCAAAATCTTTATATGAAAATAATGTATAAGCCAAGTATGACATTGCATGTCCTTATTTCTAGCTCTTCGGAGGCAGAAGCAGGTGGATCTCTCTGTGAGTTCCAGACCACACACAACTTCATAGTGAGATCCCGGGGGGGAGGGGGAGGAGAGAGAGAGGGAGAGAGAGAGAGAGAGAGAGAGAGAGAGAGAGAGAGAGAGAGAGAGCAATAGCTACTCTTTCAGAGGATCCAGTTCAATTGCACCCACCAGGAAACGGCTCACAGCTGTCTATAATTCCAGTCCCAGGGGATTTGACAAACTCTAACCCTGAAGTACCCATTTGATGCACAGACACACATGCAGCAAAAAACCTATACACAGAAATAAAAACTTAAAAGTGTGTGTATGTGTGTGTATGTGTATAGAGAGAAAAAGAGACCAGAAAGATACTACATAATAAAAGTGCCCTCACGTTTTTTAAGTTTTAAAAATAAATTGAAAAGTTTTACATATATTAAAAAATGATAGCATCTGTAGTTTGTGAGATCATTGAAGAAGTAGTCAAATTATTTATAGCAATTGAAGTTGGTGAATTTTGGAATCTCTATGGGTCATAGAAAGATGCTCAAATATATTGTAAATGTAAAATAAAAGAATATACAATTTGGGACTTATGGCCTAGACTTCCAAGCCTAGTTATTCAGGAGGCTAAAGCAGGAGGATTTCTAGTTCAAGGCCAGCCTGGGCAACACAGTGAGACTTTATCTTAAAGACTAAGAGCTAGAGAGATGGCTCAGTGGTTATGAGCACTTTCTCTTTTGCAGAGGACCTAGGTTTGATTCCTAGCACCCACAAGGTAGCTCACAACCCTCTGTAACCACAGTTCCAGGAATGCCCTCTGACACCCTACCTCTTCTTGGCATCAGACACACATGTACACAGATATACATGCTGGCAAACACCCATATATATGGGAGAGTATTATTATTATTTAAAGGGGGCTGGGAAGATAGTTCAGTGGGGAGAGTGCTTGCCTGCCATGAATAGGACCCTGGGTTCAGTCCACAAAACAGAAGAAAGGGAGAGAGCAAGGGAAAGCTCATGATTGTTATACTGTGTACACTGAAAAGTATTTAGGGCAAGCAGTTCACTTTGACTTTCTCTGGATAGAACTAAGGGACCAACTTTAAAAGCAACCTGTTGCTGCAATGTTTAAAAGTTTATAGTTAGGTACTAGAGAGATGGCTTAGTAGTTAAGAACACTGACTGCTCTTCCAGAGGTCCTGAGTTTAATTCCCAGCAACCACATGGTGGCTCACAACCATTTGTAATGGGATCTGAGGCCCTCTTCTGGTGTGTCTGAAGATAGCTACAGTGTACTTACATATTTTTTTTAAAGTTTATAATTAAAATATTTTATAAGAAGAAGGATATTTTAAAGGCAATAATTCATAATTTCTTTTTACAGGTGATTACATGCTTGAGGCAAAGCCAAAAGAAATCTCAGAAATTCAACGTGTAAATTATGAACAGGTAATAAACATGACTTTTATATTAAAATATGTAATTCTGTATTATGAATTTACACAATGATCTTTGTTTGTGATTTGAGAATTTTTCTATACAGGACTAGAGAGTAAATGTGTTCAGCTTTGCCAGCCACTTAAGTTCAAGTCTACTGCTTATTCTTTCTTTTCTTTTTTTTCTTAAAAACTACACTTTAAAATGTAAAAATAGTTCTTAGCTCAAAGCCATATTTGATTCAAAACCCATAATTTTTGGATTCCTGTTTTCTATGCATGTATGTAATAGTGATTTATTGGTACCATCTTATAAATCTGTACAGGATAGTGGCATTTTCATGAAAAATTTACTTTCAAGTAAATTTGTCATTGGTTTTTCCTTTCTTGTATGATTTAAGTGATTATCATTTTTCTGTTGTCGTTTTGTTTTTTAGTTTTTCGAGACAGGGTTTCCCTGTGTAGCCCTGGCTGTCCTGGAACTCACTCTGTAGACCAGGCTGACCTCGAACTCAGAAATCCGCCTGCCTCTGCCTCTCAAGTGCTGGGATTAAAGGCGTGAGCCACCACTGCCTGGCTGTGATTATCATTTTTCCAGTGTGAGAATTGAATTCAATACCTTGTACAGGCCATGGAAATGCTCTGCCAGACCTCAAGTTATGCTCAAGATTAAGTTGAGTAAATGTTGCCTGAGATGTCAGGACACAAACTATAATTGTATAATTTCAACAGGTCTACATTTTTTTGGTACATCCATTCCACTTGAGATCCTGTTCTGTAGTAAAGACACAGTAGGAAAGGCACAGTCCCAAAGCTGGGAGAAACCTCATTTTCCTCAGTATTCTTTGTATTTGTTAATAGAAAAGGAAATTAACTTTTTTGTTTGTTTGTTTTTTGTTTTTTTGAGACAGAGTTTCTCTGTGTAGCCCTGGCTGTCCTCGAACTCACTCTGTAGACCAGGCTGGCCTCAAACTCATAGGCTGACCTGCCTCTGCCTGCTGGATACTGGGATTAAAAATTAACTTCTTTTTGTGGAAGGGAGGGTCATCATTTCTACTGTTGAGGAAATGAACATCACTCAGGATTCATTTTCACTGTCCAAGCAACTTTGAAAATATATGATCATCTGGGCATAGTAAAACCTGATCTGTATAGCGTTCCATGCCAACCAGAGCTACAAAGTGAGACCCTGTCTCAAAAACCAGAGCAACAAAACAACCATCAGGCCCAAATTCACATCAGGAAACAAAATTCATTTCTAGTTTTCAAAGTTTATTTGTTTGTTTATTTGTTTGTTTATTGAGACAGGGTTTTACTGTGTAGATTTGACTGGCCTGGAGCTCACAATGTAGACTATGCTGGCCTTGAACTCACAGAGTTCATGCTGGGGTTAACTTAGAAAGTTTCTTAATGTTCATATAATCTTGTAATACAATTGAAAAACCAACATCCTGCATTATAGATAATCTATAGCTAAAGTCAGCTGTGTATGTTGATTTAGATTTTGTTAGCAAAGACTGGGGCATAACTCAGAGGACCTGGGTTACTACTCAGTAACTTTCCCAAAGATCCCGAGGAGAATCTATAGCTTAGAGCAGTGACTACCTTTTAAATTTGTGTGTGCATTGGTGTTTTGCCTGCATGTGTGTCTTTGTGAGGATGTCATTCAGGTGCTGCTCTTGACCACTGAGCCACCACCACCCCTAGAGCAGTGATGTTTCCAACAGTTTTTAGCAGTAGAAACCTCTTTCTCAATGAAATCTTACATCTGCTTCTAGTATATAAAACCAATAAATGACATTTTATTTTTTTTTAAGTTAGTATAGAAAGTAATGTGTTACATCGTGAAATTTTCATTCATGCTTGTTCTTAGGTTACCCTCTCATGCCCTCCCCCTTCCCTGGCCCCTTCCTGCTTCACATCAATTCATTAATGTCATTTTTTCCTCCTCCTCCCACCACACCTTTAGATTCCATCTTCCCCTTTATAATCTCATGACTTACTTATGTCCACATAAAAATAATATTTTATAAGTATGATATTATAAGGCTCAATTTATTTCAAATATAAAGTTTATCTAATTTCTTACTGAACTCAGTGAGATGTTTTTTGTTAACACCAAAACTGAAATTCAAAGTAGTGGGTGGTCATCCTGGTGTCCTTTTATTTCTGTTGGAGGACCTAAGGATCCCTCTGACAAGTGTTTGGAAGTGACAACAGCATGTTTGTCCCTTTCAAATGCCAGGCAGTCTGGATGCATTTGCATTATGGTGGCTCGGACTCCTGAAGAGTGGAAGGAAAGCTCTGCTGCACTTTGAGACAGAGGCTAGCAGAGGGCTTACAGCAAGCATACCATGATTCCACTGATGATTCAGGGCATAAAAGAGTTGAATTCCTGGAACCCATGTAGTAAATTCCTAGCTTTGCCTAATAGATAAAGGCCTTCACAGTGTAAGGAAACACAGTATGCATGGATGGCAGCAGGACTTCACTTTTTATTTCATTTATTTATTTTTGTAGTTGTAGAGTATTTAATGAGAACTTTACACAAGCTAGCTGTACCACTAAGCTGTACCTTCAGCCTGACAGGTTTTTAATGATTGTAAATGTGCTTGTAAAACAGGCTTTTGTTTAAGCTTGCTGTGGCAAATATCGCATCATTCGTTCTGATAGATCAGGAGGCAGAGGATGGAGGACTGAAAGTCGGCCACAGGGCTGAAGATGTGGTTTATTTAATATGTACAAAGCCCCGCATCTGATTCCTAGTGCTGTAGGACTATAATAAAAGAAATGAATAAAATAAAATCAGAGCTGGGCGGTGGTGGCGCACGCCTTTAGTCCTAGGACTTGGGAGGCAGAGGCAGGCGGATTTCTGAGTTCGAGGCCAGCCTGGTCTACAGAGTGAGTTCCAGGATAGCCAGGGCTACTCAGAGAAACCCTGTCTCGAAAAAAAAAAAATCAGAAAATGAAAATTAAAGCATTGATGGGAACAACTTGGGTCTTTTTCTTTTTCTTTTTAAGAAACAGGGTCTTAGTGTGTTACTTAGGCTAGTCTGGAAGTCTTGGGCTCAAATGAGAACGGTATGGGGACTACAGGCACATAGCACCACATACAACATTTTTTATAGTAATTATTCTTTTGAACTCTACTTCTTCCCTTTTTATTTTCAGAATATGAGTGATGCTATGGCGATCTTGCACAAACTGCAGACAGGCCTGGACGTGAATGTCAAGTTCACTGGAGTACGAGTTTTCGAGTACACACCAGAGTGCATAGTCTTTGATCTTCTAGATATTCCTCTGTATCATGGGTGGTTAGTAGACCCTCAGGTAAGTAGAATTTGAGTTATATATACATAGGGGGCTAGAGAGATGCCTCGGTGGTTAAGAGCACTGGCTACTGTAGACAGGTCACAACTATCTGTAACTCTAATTCCAGAGGATGCAGTGCCCTCTTCTGACACATACAACCACCAGGCATGCCTCTGGGACCCAGACATACATGTAGGCAAAACATTTATGTATATATAAATATACACACACATATACATACATATATATATATATAAAGTAAAATGTGTGAGTTATATAAATACAAATGTGGGAAGTTATTCTAAACATATATATTTAATTTATATATATTCTAAATTGTTTTGTTTTTTATATTTAATTATATATAATTTATAGTTAATTTATATTTAATAGTATACATTATTTTATATAATATATTAAATATTAATTGCTATCCATTATTTGTTAATTAATAATATTATTATGCATTAATTTTATTAGTAGTATGTCTTATAAAGTAAATTATTACATATAATATATATAATATATAATATATAATAATATTATATAATATTTAAAATTGTATGTATATTGTATTTAATTATATATAAAATAATTATATACTTAATTAAATTTATTTGTTTGTTTGTTTAATTGCCTGTCAATGGCCCATTGCTTTGTTATTTGCTGAAAAAATCATTCAGGACCAATTAATTATCTTGATACTCTCTTGAAAAGTGACACACGCACTTATTTTTTTATTCAATTTTTTTATTAAATATTCTTTTATTTATTTACACTCCAGATTTTATTCCCTTCCCTCCCCCACCCCATCCACCATTATAGTTGCAAGAAGGTGAAATCATAATGGGTATTTGTTGTTTTGGTTTTGGGTTTTTTTGTTTTTGTGACCAGGCCCTATGGTATCCCAGGCTGACCTGGCACTCACTCTGTAGTTCAGGCTGGCCGTGAATCCTCAGCCATCCTGCCTTAGCTTAATCTAGGTTTTTGTGCTCTAGACTCTGCCTAACACCACTTTTTGCCTTTCTGTGACATTCTCACTTTACTGTAGTGACACTTGCTGTTTTTCTCTGAGCTAAGCAGGTCAGCTTGTTCCTCTTAGAGCTGCTAATGTTGCTGCAGGTCCTGGCATGAAACCCAGAGCCCTGTGATGCCAGGCAAGCCTGCACTCTCGGCCCAGCTCAGTTCTGTAATGAATGGATACTCACTGTGAACTATTTTTCTCCTGTTACGTTGTTCTTTCAGATCTTCACATATTTGGTTCTTTGTATATCAAAAGTTCCTGTCAAATATTATCTTGTCTAAACTTATTACTCTTCCTCTTTTCACCATTTTCTCTCCCTTTGCTATGTTTTTACCATTTATCATTAACTACAATTATTATCTATTCGTTTATCTGACTGACTATTATTTCTCAATAAATGCTTATTTTATGGGCATGGAATTTTATGTCTCAGCTTTTAGAATAGTGTGTTGCACACAGTAGGTGCTTAATAAATAATATTAACTGATGGAATACATTGTGTCTCCATTAGCTATTGAAAAAGAGAGACTATCAGAGCAGAGACTTGCCCATGCCCTCCATCCCCGTCTATTGCTAAAAGCAACTGGCATTCTGGGCAATACAGAGTTCCCTTTAACAAGGATATCTATGTTTTGATTGGTACTCTTTCACTGAGGATGTCCCATGCCCAGCATTTTACACATGCCATGTATGTCCTAGCAGGTAGCAATGCCAGGTAATTTTACTCTTGTGAATAACATGACATTAAACTAAACTCAGATCACCTGTTTGTATGTGTAGCTAGCTATAAGTTGTCCAGTACGTGGGTAAATAATATGATTACACAAAAAATGAACTTCAGTTGTAGTACAGAGATAGCAAACCAGGTGTTTCTGGTCTAGGCAGAGGTTCTCAAGAGAAGCCTCAGTGGTTTAGATCTGTTTCATTTCCTTGCTTTCTAACAAGTCCTGATGCTCAGATGAGAACAAGAAAAGGCAAAAGCTTTAAAACCTTTCAAAACTGTATGCTTCTTTGAATTCTAATTCTGTGGTCTCTAAATATCAATCTTGCTTGGGTGTAGTAGTGAACACCTTTGCTACCAGCATTTGGAAGCCAGAGGCAGACATCTTTATAAATTTGAGGCTTGCATGATCTATATGGAAAATTCCAGGACAGCTAGGGCTACATATACAGATGTTGTTTCAAAAGAGAAAACTATCTTGCAAATAAATATATTCTTTTAGATAATGAACACTAAAATTCAGTCACTTGAGATGTTTCTAAATGATTAATAATTAATATTTTATTTTATTTCATTTTATTTTTTCTATTTTGGAGACGGGGTCTCATGCATCCTAGACTAGCTTCAAACTCACTATGTAACAGAGGAGTCACCTTGAATTCCTGGTCCACCTGCCTCCACCTCCCGAGTGCTAAGGCTACAGGTACAGGTACCATACCCTCTGTAGCAAAGGTTAGAGGACAATGAGATGGCATCAGCGAATGAAGAGAAAAAACACCCATAATTCTGTCCTTGTAGAATCAAGAATGAAGCAAAGTGTTTTTCAAATTACATTTTAGAAATTTGCTATCACTAGGGCTTTATTAATAGAAGTATAAATAAGTATTTGGACAAGAAATAAATTTACTCCAAATATAAATAAAAACTAGATATAATGTATATAACATAGATATATAAATCTAAGTTACTGATGACTACCAAATAACATATATTTTGAGGTACTAAAAACTTCTAAACTCTGCAAAAATAACAGAAATTAGAAGGAGAATTTAATGAAATTAAAGTATGTCAAAGACCTAACATTAATTGTTAAAAAAGAAAATAACAATTTCTGTGTTTAATTTTGTGATAAATCTTGCTTTGTTACTGAGTTTGGCCTCAGCAAATACTTATAAAGACACACTGATTGTGGGCTGGATTAAGACAAACTTGTGTTTCGATGTTGATAAGAGACACACATAAAATATAATTATATAGACAGATTATAAGGACAAAAGAAAGCCTCAAAATTGATAAATGGAAAGTGATGGGCAGGCAGCATGAGCATTCTGAGTTTGAGGCGAGCCTGGGACTTATGAGACCTCCGGGGGGTGAGAGGAGGGGAGGGAGAGAGAGAGGGAGAGGGAGGGGGAGAGGGAGAGGGAGAGGGAGAGGGAGAGGGAGAGGGAGAGAGCAAAAGAAAGTAAGATAAGTGGGAAGCTGTCCTGGGAGGACGCGAGTTCAGCACCAAGGTTAGAGGCATATGCTGCCTTGCTGTTTGAAAACATCTCCCAGCCTTGAGAGGCAGAGGCAGGCAGAGTTCTGAGTTCGAGGCCAGCCTGGTCTACAGAGTGAGTTCCAGGACAGCCAGGGCTACACAGAAAAACCCTGTCTCAGAAAAACCAAAGTGGGGTGGAGAGGGGTAAGGAAGATTGAAAACATCTGTTTTATCTGAACACTAAATTTTTCTTTTCTTTTTTATTTATTTTTGTTTTATGTGTATGGATGTTTTGTCTGGATGTATGTTTGTATACTATGTTTGTGCAATGCCTGCAGAGACCAAAAGAGGATGTTGGCTTCTGGACCTGGATTTGCAGACAGTTGTGCTAGGAACTCTCCAGGTGCTAAGAAAATAACTCGGGTCCTCTGGGAAAACAGCCAGTGCTTTTAGCTCTGAGTCATATCTCTACCCCTGAATTTTTCTTATTTTTTCTCCTGAATACCTCATGCATTATAGTAGCTTAAATGCATCTTTATAGTCTTAAAGTTGCCTGTAATAACTATCATTTTTGCACAATATAACTGCAGTAGTTTTCATAATGTGTATGGAACTGCTTTTCAAGGTTCTACGCTGAGTTTCTCCTAAGCATTTCCATGTAGTGTTGTTATTGGAAAACATGCTTGTAAAGTGAGGGCTTGCCTTTGTTACTGTTTCCGATCTTTCCAGGACTAGTGAGACCATCATTTGTTTTTCAGATTGATGACATTGTAAAAGCTGTTGGCAACTGCAGCTACAACCAGCTGGTGGAGAAGATCATCTCCTGTAAGCAGTCAGACAACAGCCAGTTGGTTAGTGAAGGTAGGGGAGTGCTGCTCATGCCTCGTGAAATAACTTGTCTTGAAATTCATTGAGTTTACATTTATCTTTTATAAGTATACAAAATAATGGTTTCTTTATAACATATTCATAGCTGTAAATTGGTTAGATAGAACTTCTAAAAATACTACAAGTGGTGGCACTTTTAATAATTAAGAGAAGCATTTGTAGGCGTGCCAGGAAAGGATTCTTTCTAGAGCCCTATTCATCTGGCATGTAAAGTCTGGGCACGATGCTAATAGAACACTTTGAGTCACTTTCAGCTTTGGCGTGGTCAGATGTCCAATAAAGTGGGTTGTTTTATTGACCCTGAACCCTCTATCTGAGGAGAGTGTATGTATCCTCCACTGTGTCTCAGTGCAGTTCAGTATAAAAGCCTCATTCTGGAACATGAGCAACTGACCGAGATTACTAACTTCATTGTCACAGAGACAGGTCAATATTTTTTCAGCCTTTTTCTCCCTCTCAAGAGTTCTTTGTCACTTTTCCTCATTAAATCTTACATTTACTCCAATATATAACTTTTTTCAGCTGTGCTCCAGTTAATAGTGAGTAAAGAGATTTGAAACCAGAATGTTCTTAGGCTGGAGGCCATTTGCATAAATTTTCAATACCACTTACTCAGTTCTTCCTTAGAATGGTAAAAGAAAGAAAGGAAGAAGAAAAGAAAAAAGAAATATCAGAAGAGGCGGGGACAGGGGATGAATCTCTCAGACAAAGTAGAATTCTAGGGCTGGTAACATGTCTCATCAGCTAAAAGCACTTCTCACAGCAAACCAAGTGACCTGGGTTTGATCTCCATTACCCATGGCAAAAAGAAAGACCCAACTTTTCAGACTCTCCTTTTTCAGGAGAAAGTTAGCCTCTGATGTCTACATGCATCCAGTAACATGCATGCATAACACATACACACACACACACAAAATAATAATAATAATAATAATAATAATAATAATAATAATAATAGCTGAGCAGTGGTAGCACATGCCTTTAATCCCAGCACTTGGGAGGCAGAGGCAAGCAGATTTCTGAGTTCGAGGCCAGCCTGGTCTACAAAGTGAGTTCCAGGACAGCCAGGGCTACACAGAGAAACACTGTATCAAAAAACAAAAAAAATAAATAAATAAATAAATAAATAATCTTTAAAATATAATTCAATGGTAATTGAAAGAACAAATTTCAAAATGTTAAGTATCACAATGAATTCATGAAAAGGAGTTTAGGTGAGAAGCTATTGAAAACAGCCTGACAGCATCCTTCCCATGCCAGGCTGCAATTCCACGAGGGTAGGAGTTGGTAGCACACTAAATCCAATGAGCACAGAAAAGTCAATTCTTTCATTACTTCTCTTTTTCCCCCTAACCTGACAGTATAAGTCGTTGCTTCTCTAACACTGACTCTTCAGGGTAATGGGCAGGTGTAGGTACATAGTGTGGGCAATTGGGAAGAATATCTTGGTCAAAACAAGAAGTCACCTGCTCCTCTGTGCATAGAATTTGGGGGGACTTATACCATTTCATGTATATTATAAAGTCTTTAATATGCCAGTTTGATAGCAGTGAAACTCTAAATGATTTTTACACTAAGAAGTAATCATATATGAAATTTATCACAGATTAAAAAGCTAAACTAGTTTTCTGATAATAAGAAATAGCAATATGTAGTGTGTTCGAAATAATGGCAGCCATGACTTGTGTAAGACCTCAAAGTTTACACAGACAGGGAAGAGGCACGGTGGTGTTTTTGCTACAATTCAGCAACTCCTTCCCACGTGGTTTGCAGTCATATCTGCTTCCTTTTCATTTATAGCTTTCAACTGTATCTTCCTTTTGAATCAGTAAGATGTCCAAACCAGTTTATTTCTAGTCTTATAAGCTTAAATGACAACTACTTTTTAATCCAAACATTCCATGAAACCTCAGAATATAAGAAATACTTTTACAAGCATTCCTTTTGGTGGGAAAATGCTCTAGAGATGATGGCAGAAGCAGCAGCTTTTCTGTTTGGTAATGACACCGGTAAGCACAGCACAGCACTGCATCATTGTTACAGTAAACAGCGCTCATCATGTTTCCTCTCGAGCGGCCATGCCTCCTGAATCTGGTTGCTATAATGACTGCTTGTGACATGAAAATAAGAATGAATAAGGAACACCTCCCTCCCCCAAGTACCCACTACCAGACTCTCCCAAAGCTGGTCATTTAGTCTCACACCCTTTGAGGAGTAACTTCTTAGCAACTATTCCTAGGATAGACACATGCTTATAAAACTAACCCCAGGATATTTACTTAAACTTTTTTTTTTTGCCCAGTTGCATTAATATTATCTTCATTAAGTAGAGGCAATAACTATTAATTTATTAAATAATATCCATTATTTTTTCTTTGTCCAAATTTATTTTGAGAAGTCTCAAAAACTATACAAAGTTAGACTGTCTTGGTGAACATTCACATATTCTTTACTTAATTTACCAGTTGTTCACACATTGAATACCTGCCTTTTTCCTGTCTTCCTACACAACACACCTTTTCTTCCTAAAGCATATCAGAGCTAATTGCAAGTGTCACATCACTTCACTCATGATGTGTCATCATTGTCTCTTTGAAAGAAAGAATTCTGCATAACTTCTTCATTGTGATCGCAGTGACTTCAGGCAAGGCTGTGTCACCTATCATGCTGCTTATGGGCTCCTGGGTTTCTTTTTTTTTTTTTCTTTTTTCTTTTTCTGTTTCTTTTTTTTCTTTTCTTTCTTTCTTTTTTTTTTTTGATTTATTTATTTAGTATGTATAAAGTGTTCTGCCTGTTTGTATATCTGAAGGCCAGAAAAGGGCACTCTATCTCATTATAGATGGTTATGAGCCACCATGTGGTTGCTGGGAATTGAACTCAAGTCCTCTAGAAGAGCAGCCTGTGCTCTTAACCTCTGAGCCATCTCTCCAGCCCACTCCTGGGTTTCTTAACCATTCCCTCTAACTTTTCGTTTCTTTCAATGTATGCTCCAGCCAAGGGTTAGATAGCAGTTGTAATAGCTTCAATCTCTGTCATTTAGAATAGATCCCTATTTTCCTTTCTTTTTTTCCTGCTTTATTTTAAACTTTTATTTTATCCCTTGAGAATTTCATAGGTTTTTTTTCTTTCCATTAACTAATTTATTCACTTTACATCCTGATTATAGTCCCCGCCTCACACAGCTCCTCATCCCCACCCCTCCCCTCCCCTCTGAGAAGGGGGAGGTCCCCCTCTGTATCACCCCACCCTGGCACCTCAAGTCACTGCAGGACTAGCCACATCCTTTCCCACTGAGGTCAGCCAAAGCAGCCCAGTTAGGGAAACAGGATTCATAGGCAGGCAACAGAGTCAGGGACAGCCTATGCTCCACTTGTTGGGGGACCCACATCGGCTGCATATATGCAGGGGCCTAGGTCCAGCTGTCATACAGTATATTTTTATCATATTCTTTGCTGTTTCCCAACTCCTTCCAGATCCTTTCCTCTCCCTATCCATCCAACTTCATGTTCTTTCTCTATCGCTAAAAAACAAAAACAAACAAAAAATATGGAATCTGATAGGTGTTCATCAACCACTCCTGAGCATGGGGGCTACCCTAGAGTGTGGGATACACCCAGTGTGGCTCCAATAGAAGAAAATTGATTTTTCTCTCTCCCTAGAGAATCTAGGGAGATTCTAGTTGATACTAGAATTCTCGTTGATACTAGGGAAATCTAGTTGATACTCAACTGGAAGCGTCACTCCCACTGGCTAGCATTCATAGTGGTAGAAGGTGGTATATATACTACTAGAGAAGTAAAATAATCATCAGTCTCCCCCAGCTACAAAACCTATGAACTGTAATAACAACCTCCTACAAGATATGCCACTGATACAAACAGTGGCATAAAAACTCTAGAAGTAAACAATTGCTGTTTGGTGGGATGTAAGGCCTACTACATGGAATGAAACCCATACCAGATATTGAGGGGTTTTTTAAAGATTTATTTATTTTATTTATATGAGTACACTGTAGCTGTCTTCAGACACACCAGAAGAGTGTATCAGATCCCATTACAGATGGTTGTGAGCAGCCATGTGGTTGCCAGGAATTGAACTCAGGACCTCTGGAAGAGCAATCGGTGCTCTTAACATCTGAGCCATCTCTCCAGCCTCCATACCTGATATTGTTAATGAGACCAGGAATCTGACATTAGATAAGGCCCAGGGGAAAATCTACTATTATTCTGCTATATGAGCACAGCAATAACATGGTTCCCAATGACACTGACACATTGCTATATCCATAGATCAATGCTTTGCTCAACCCACACCAGAGAAGCTTTTTCTATGGTAATTAGCACAAAGATCTACAACTGGGCAACATGAAGAGAGAGGCAGGTGGAGTTTGGAGTGCTCAGCCCTAAATAAAATGTCTTTATCATAGCTCCTCCCCTTCAACATTCAGGGATCTATACAAGAGAAGGAAGTGGAAAAATTTAAGACTCAGAGATGATGGATGACTTTAAGGAAACAGCAGTGACCAGGAATGACAGAACAGATGCACATATGAACTCAAAGAGACTGTGGCAGTATGCACCAAACCTGCAGAAGCTGAGCCAGACAAAATCCCTTCCACACAAAGGAAGAGGCATTGGTACAAAGTTCTATCCATAGCCAAGAATGCTTTATAAAACTTATAGTGTGTGTGTGTGTGTGTACACCATGTGTGAGGATGCTTGCTGAGGCCAGAAAAGGGCTTTAGATCCTCTGGAGTTGGACTTATAGGCAGTTGTGAGCAATCAGATGTAGGTGCTAGGAACTAAACTTGGATCCTTTGCAAGATCAGTATGTGCTTTTACCCACTGGCACCTATCTCCAGTCCCTTTTCAAACTTTTATGCATTTATATAGCATTGTTCTCTCCTGCCCACAACCCCTATTCCCCTTCTCTGCTTATCCCTCCCACTCTTCTCTATTAACACTTTTTAAGTGCAGGCCAGTATTTTGTAGAATAGCCCCAACTTTGATTTATCTCATTGTTCTCTTATAAGTAGATACAGGTGATATATTTTTGGTTAGAATACCACACAGATGCTATCCTCTGTAGTAGACTTCTTACTGCATCAAATTGGGTACATGAGTCAGATTATTCATTATTGGTTATATTTAAACTTGAGCAAGGTAGAATAGTCCAATCTTTAATGTAAAATCACTCTGTTCTCTTTGTAATTAATAAGTAGTTAATAATCTGTCTTTAGGCATTGAAACTGTGTGAACAGACCTTTCTCTGAGAACTGTATACTCAATAGATTTGAAACCAGGGATTTTTAACTGTATCAATTATAGTTGTGGTGGCTATGATGTTTTATTATTCCTTTTATACTTATTGGCTGTTATTCTTCTGTAAAAGGTAGTTCTCTGGGCTTGGTAGTAGAATGCTTACTTAGTGTACACAAGCCCTAGCTGAGTTCTATTCTCATCCTAATAATAATAAAAAATAATAATAATAATAATTTTTTTTACAAAGTAAAAATAGATTTCCCTTCCTTCTCTCTCATTGAAAAAAGTTGTATCAATACAGACTTTGATATTTGAGATGTTTTTATTGGGATTTTTTCCTTACTATTTTATTTTTTTTACCTGAGAGAGTTTCACTAAATAGCTCTGGCTGTTCTGAAACTCACAGATATCCATCCTCCTGCCTCTGCTGCCCAAGTACTGGGATTAGAGGTGTACATACCTCACTCTGCCCCAGCAAAAGTGCAGAATTTGAAGGAATGCACCTAAGTTCACTGCTAGGTACAGTGACATACCAAAACCTGTTTAATTAGTTATTAAAAGTTGAACCTTGAGTAGACTTATCTATATTGGATTAAAATTACCATTTAAGAGACAACAAAAGAATTGGGAGATATTGTGCTGTTAAATTCTTAATAAGCATATGCCTTATGATTTCAGATGATATGTAATTCAAGTGAAATTAATAATCATTTCTCCACTAAATTGGTAACATTTTAATACCAATAGCAATCCTCTGGTTCTAGCTTTCACTTTACCATAACAAGTTTGATGTCTTTGGGCAAATCATCTATTTTCTGTGGGCCTATTTCCTATTCCATAAAAAGAAGATTCTGAAAAAGATGTCTTGTATTCATTTTTAACTTCATACCAACATGATGGCGGCGGCTCTGTCCCTGGTGCAGTGAACTTTTTTTGTATTTTCTCAAAAATGCCTGTATGAACACGGATACTGCAACCAGGAGTATTTTTGAGCAAACAAAAGCATCCTTTAAAAGGGTACATAATAATAAAAGTTTGAATACATTCTGCCAAACAAGGTAATAACAATAACATGGGGGGACTCTTATTTCCCAATATATAAACACAAGTGTATGCTGTAAATGGAAAAGGTGCCCTAACCTCCCTTGCTCTGCCACACTGGGCCTACCAAGTACCACTCCGTTATGTTCAGCTTCTCACTGAAGTGTCTTTTTTTTTTTTTTTTTTTTTTTTGGTTTTTCGAGACAAGGTCTCTCTGTCTTGGCTGTCCTGGAACTCACTCTGTAGACCAGGCTGGCCTTGAACTCAGAAATCCACCTGCCTCTGCCTCCCAAGTGCTGGGATTAAAGGTGTGTGCCACCACACCGCCCGGCTGAAGTGTCTTTTAATACAACTCGACACTCTGTACCACTGGACGTGCTTTCTTTGCCTCTGTGTCTCTCTGTATATCTATGTGTCTGTGTGTGTCTCTCTCTGTCTTTATCTCTCTCACCCTGGATGACCTGAAACTCACTTTCTAGACCAAGCTGGCCTTGAACTCACAGAGATTGAAGGCATATACTGCCATGCCTGGCCTTAGCTCCCTATAAAATGTAGAGTAACTTACCTGTTGTTTTTTTTATGGTGTTTGTGTCCCTTGTAAACCTCCTGGAAGAGCTTTCACAAGTTGAGTGAATACACCTGTGGATGAAAGCGATTTCACATCACTGTTTCTTCAGGACATAAATGACCAGGGACTCTGAGAAAATTAGAAAGATACAACTCCTATCTGGAGGCCATCATGTTAACAGGAAAAGTCTTATATTAATTGGCCTTTGTATATAGTTGGAACAAATGTAAATAGGAAAAGTAACTTTCTGACTTTGAAATAATTCTTCCTTCTCATAGTACACATTGGTTCCGTAGGCTTTGTAGCTGAGCAGTTTCTAAACAATACAGCCACTCAACTGACGTACCATGGATTATGTGAACTGACTTCAACGGTTCAGGAAGGAGAACTCTGTGTGTTCTTTCGGAATAATCATTTTAGCACCATGACAAAATACAAGGTAGGATATAGAAAGATACTTTTTACTCTCAATAAAAGGAGTTTGATTTAGAGATGTGTTTTGATATGCTGCAGAATAAAATTTAGCATATTATTCCTTAGCCATAAAGTTGTGAAGGTAATTATTAAGTACTGCTTTAGAATAGAGTGATTTAGCAATTGAAATGCTACCTTGATCAACTTCTAAGTGAAGTCTCAGCTTCTCTATCACAGGTAATTGCACTCATGTCATTACTTTGTATTTTCTTTGGGAGAGGATTTCATGGGAAGCCCACACTGGCCTTGAAGAGATTCTCCTGCCTCAGCCTTTGGAACACATGTACTGCCATGCCTAACTAGGTTATTTCTTACTTAGAAGAAACAAAATACCTAGAGCTAGAGCCAGGGTGACTGTGATTGAAGGATGCTTATATTTAAGCAGTAAAGGATATTAGAAGTTAAGTTTTTCCCTAAGCTGATTGTGTTGGTACTTGGCTGAGATCCCAGCTTCTGAGTATGCTGAGAAGGAGAATTTTAAGTTCAAGGCTAACCTGGGATACACAGCAAGACTTCCTTCCACCCCTCATCTTCCCTCAAACATAAATTATCTTCATGACAATGCTGGCTTTTATTACAGTTATCAATGTGTTTATGATTTTTGCATATATGCACATACACACTTAATTGTCCATTCTTTTTATTCATCTCTTAGATCTATCTCTTTTGATTTTACAAGTAACATCTAGTTTAGAAGTTTATCAACCTAGACCCCCATGGCTTAATGCTATTCTTGCTATGTTGTTAAAACAGCACAGATGTTCAGTTAGCACCCTATGCCTGGGGGAACAAAATGCAGTTGTTCTCTGCCACAGATCCCATCCTATCTGAGTTTAATGTATCCTCATTTGCATCAATTCAGATTTCTTCATCCTGTTTGGGAAGCTCTCCTCACTGCTGTTTCCCTATCCCAAAATTACCCATTCTTAAAGAGCAGACCAAATACTAACTTACTGAACACTGCCTCTTTTCTACTTAAACTAGTAGCCCTGGTTGTATTCTAGACCTATCTGGATGGCTTTTTTAAAGCACCAGTGCCTAGAACTGACCACTAATGCTATTAAATCATAGTCTCTAAAGGAGATGGGACCTGAACACCAGGCTTTGTATTGTTTGTTTTTGAGGAGTTTGCAATCTAAAGGATTAGACCCAGTGCTTTGCACATGCTAGATAAGCACTCCACCTTTGTGCTATCCTTCCAGTCCTGCCTCAGTAGCTTCAGATGCTCCCAGGTGGTTTTAATGTAAATCTAAGGCTGAGGACCACTTCGCTCACCATCTTCTACCTGTTACTGTCCTTATTGAGTTTTTACTGTTTTTTGTCTTGTTACCAGTTTGCCTCCCCTGTGAA
Organism: Hylomyscus alleni; assembly: GCA_019843855.1. Lineage (NCBI taxonomy): Eukaryota > Metazoa > Chordata > Mammalia > Rodentia > Muridae > Hylomyscus > Hylomyscus alleni. The sequence goes on from JADRCC010575610.1 coordinate 26,348, forward strand.
TATGTGTTTATTTTCTAAATGAAAGTAACTTATGGAAGCCATAAACCACATCTTCATGTTTCCATCGATGTTTTTTAATCAATGGATGACATGGGGTAATATAAAATTATTTGTTTGCCAATGAAAGAATATCACAAAGCCATAAATAGTTCTTCTAATTTTAGAAGAGTACATTTTATTGCTTTAGCTTCATAGTTAGTTGTGTGCAAGATCAAGAATCTAAAGTCAAAGCATGTCAGATCAGAGTGGCTGTATATCATCTTGCTTTTTGTCCTCTTCAAGCCTTGAACCCACTGATGTATTAGCTAAGCTAAGCAGGGCAGCCACATCCATAGATACAGCAGTCATGGTTTCTCCCACTTAAGGACTTCTTTGCTACTGAGATACTTCTGTTAAGGACACGTACTACAGGCTCTGAGAGCTTTCCCCAGAATTTTATCTGGAAAGACTTCTGAGAATGTCACATAGACACAAGCATAAGAACGAGGGGTATACTGCTCAGTGGTAGAGCAATTACACACCATGCACAACACCCTAGATTCAGTCACCAGCGCTGCCAAGAAAGAGAAAACTCTGAAGTCTGAGAATGAATCATCTAAGACTTTAATCAGTTAATAACAAAACAACAACAAAAAGAAATAGCTAAGCAGAAATACCTAGCAGCATGTGTGCAAAGGCCCCAAGATAGTAGGGACCAAAAGAGAGCTGTGAACTGGAAGTTTATAAGTAAGATGGATAAAAGAAGGCTAAGAGACACATGGACTCTTAGACCAGAGTCTTAGAGAAGAAATGAGCCTGATTTTCTTAATGGCCTTGGCATTTCATTTCTTCTTTTGGCCTAAGAGTATGAATGAAACAGTTCTGTTGGAAAACTGTTGGCTGTCATTGGTAGCTGAGAACTCCCCCTTCTCCTTCTCCCTCTCCTTCCCCCGAACACTCCCTCTCCCTCTCCCTCTTCCCATCCCTCTCTCTTTCCTCCATTTCCCCTTTCTCCCTTTCTCTCTTCCCTTCCACTTCTCACTTCACACCAGCTAGGTTAGCACTGTCCCGCAGAACTACATACCTTCTGATGTTCTCTCTTCTATTAAAACATTATCCCCAACCAGGAAGCCTTTACTGGTCAGCTAAGTGTTCCCAATTTTATGTAGTTGAAGAGGATATGCCCCTGTCTAGACCAAGCAGGTCTATCTATAAGATCATGGGAATCCAGAAAACATGTTATGCCTTTTCTTCTGCTTCTAAGACTTCCTATAAAGTTTATTCTATGGCTAAACAATCCTGCACTGGTGTCATATGCCCTCCTGCCCCTGCATACCATTAATTTACTTTAGACTTTAAGAGTGATGTGAAATTTAGTTAGGAAACACTCCAAGAGATAAAGAAGGAGGAGATTATAGTGATTTGGACAAGGTGTGGTAATGGCCATGCAATGTAGAAAGATTGCAGAGTAGCTCGGGAGACAGATCAGACTGATATCTCTATTAGATTTAAAAATGAGTGATTTCTGAATCCTAAGTGGATGGTGATGTTCCTTTTTGAATCATACAAGTTTAGCCATACATAGTGACTCACATCTTTAATCTTAGCACTTGGGAGGCTAAGGTGGGTGAACCTCTGTGAGTTCAAGGCCAACTAGCTGGTCTACAGAGCAAGTTCCAGGCCAGCCAGAGTTATAAGACCCTATCCCAAAACAAATAAGCAAAAGAAACAGATAAGGAGGGGAAAAAAAGATACAATGTTAAGTGTCTGGGATCTAAGAGGTACTTCTGAGGTCCCCTTCAAAATGGAAATACTGGGTAAATGTATCAATACTGGAATGATTTGGGCATACAGATAGAGTTTTAGGCTTTACAAGAAAATACAGTAATCTTTGGAGTTTACAAGAAAAATAAGGAATCAAAAGAGAAAACTTGCAATAGAAAATTAATGAATGCCAACTTTTAAAGACTCAACTCAAGAAGGATGCCTTAGTAAAAAGGGCTGAGAAGGAAGAGGACAGGAGGGAAGCTAGAGTGTAGCCTCTAAGAAGCTAAGGGGGAAGAGATAAGAACCCTGGGGACAGACAGGGGAGGAGGGGACAGGAGTGACCGCAAAAGAATTTGAGTTACTTAACAATGGTGGGGATGGAGAAGGCAAGAGCAGGCAACTCCTAGAAATGTTTTGCTGAGGACTGGAGAGACGCTTCAGTTAAGAGTACTGCCTCTACTTCCAGAGGACCCGAGTTTGAACCCAGGTTACTTGATTACACACACACACACACACACACACACACACACACATACAGATACACACACACAGACAAACACACACCCATATACACACACAGACAAACACACACAGACAAACACACACACACACTAAAAGAAATAAACATTTTTAAAAGAAGCTTGTTTTTTATATATAATGTTTTGTCAAAAAAGAGTGATAGTTCATCCCTGTAGGGGGTTTAGGAATGTGGGTGTGGAACCCAAGATTGGTGTTTTTCATGGTTTTGTTTATGTTATGTTTTATGAGGCAATTTTACCATGTAGCTTGGACGGTCCTGGAACTTACTGTGTAGAGTAGGTTGGCCTGGAACTCATAAAGATTTGCCTGCCTCCTAGGTGCTGGGATTAAAGTGTGTTACCACCGTGCTTGGCCTCAGACTCTCACCATTGCTAGGTAACCTCAAAATCCAGGACCTAAATGGTGTTCCCATTCAGGTTCCCTCGCCCACAGGCACATACCCCTGCACCTGCATCTGACTCTTGTGTTATTTTGTTTGTTATTCATTATTATTGGGAGGTGGACAAAGTTTGTGAGAGCACTCAGACAAAGACACTTGTGTGCCATGGTGCACTTGTGGAGGCCAGGGAACAACTTTGGCAAATCAGTTCTCTCTTTCAACCATATGGGTTCCAGGAATTGAATGCAGGTAGTCTTTACCCATGAAGCCACCTCACTGCCCCTTCCCATTTTTAGTTTTTAATGTGAGAGACTTGATCATCTTAAAACATTGGCAGATTATAGAGAAACAAATGTGAAGAGGCCAGAGATGGTATATTTCCAGGTAAGGATCAACTTGTGATTGATTGAGTGCTTGCTGGATTGATTGATTTGATTTTTTGAGACAGGAGCTCACTTCGTAGCTCTGACTGTCCTGGAACGCACAGAGATCTATCTACCTGCCTCTGCTGGGATAAAAAGGTGTGCACCACTATGCCCCACCAACCTGTGATTTTAAAAGGATCTGTGCATTATAAGGAGGGAAAAAATAAGCTGTGAAGCTTGCTTTTGCTTCCCTTTTCCTGTTTAGATTAGAAATGAAAAGTGATGTCCTGGGTGATGCTTAAGCTGGTGAGAGACAAATGTGAGGCTTGAGGAGCAGCAGAGTGGTAAAGAATCTCACCTAACAGGATCTCCAGGGTGAAGCCACTCCCCAGCAGTGCAGAATCAGTGAACATAATAATAGTAACTGTTCATTTTGCCTACAGTTTGACTAAGAGTGACAGCTTCTTCCACACGAATGGCAATTTAAGTGAAAATCCATTCAGTTATTTTAAAAGTGACTTTTGAATGAGAAATTGTCCTTTGTTTTAAGGGGAAGAAAAGGGAAGAAGCTGGGCCTGTTAGTGCACACCTTTAAGGTTGATCTTTCAGTTCAAAGCCAGCCTGTTCTACATTGTGAGTTCTAGGACAGCCAGAGCTACATAGTGAGACCCTGGGGGTGGGATGGGGATGTGGGAGTAGGAAAGTGACTTTACAGGCAAAGGTTTGTCCTTTATCCTTAAGTAGGGGCAAAAGGAACACACGACTGAGCTGGACCTAGTAGTATTCTCGAATACACTGTGTTGTTGATTAAAATATTGTTTAATCAACACAGTGGTGGGCATTTAAAAAACAAGTGGTACTGGAGAGATGCCACAGCTTAAGAATATGCACTGCTCTTGCAGAGAACCTGAGTTTAGTTACCAACACCCAGGCAGCTCTCAGCAGGCTGTAACTCCAGCTTCAGAGGATATCGCACATTTCTGGCCCCTTGGGGCACTGCACATATGCAGCAGCCCACACACAGACATATACTTTTAGGGGGTTCTTGTTTTATTTAAGAAGCAAAATAGTACAAAGGGAAAGGCTGGCTTGGGTTAGGTTAGTCATATCAGTTGTTCGTTTTTTGTTAAAACAAAACAAACACTATGGTACCTTTTTTTTTTCTTCTGCATTTGCTTTCCAGTTGTATCTTTACATTTTGTGAAATGAGACTGCAACTCCCAGAGCTGTCTGTCAGCATGCCAAAAGCTCATTATCTCCTGTTACACTGTGCTGTGCTGACTTCTAGCTACAGACAAAACCAGGTGAAGTTGAGCTGAGAAGTTATCTGCTTAGTCTTTTATTGGGTCTTACAGATCTAGTTAGAATAATTACTGTACTTCAAGCATATAGATTTAAAATGTTCCTTAAGTGTAATGTTGGCTACTTTGGGAGAATTTAACACTCCCTTTTATTTTGTTATTCTTATTAAGGGTCAACTGTATTTGTTGGTAACAGACCAGGGGTTTCTTACTGAAGAAAAAATTGTCTGGGAAAGCCTCCACAATGTAGATGGTGATGGAAATTTCTGTGACTCAGAATTCCACCTTCGGCCTCCTTCAGATCCTGAGACTGTATACAAAGGTCAACAAGACCAAATAGATCAGGTAAGTTGTCCCCCCACCTGGACCCATCACATAATCTAATGTACCTAATCTCTCTTTCTCCTTCCCTCCAACTATCCCTCTCTCTTTCTTCCTCCCTCCATTCCCACCGTGTTTCATTTTACAGCTTAGCTGGTCTAGAACTTGCTATATAGACCAGGATCCCTTGAAATGAAAGATCTGCTTGCCTCTGCCTCCCAAAGGCTGGCACTAAAGACTTGCGCCACCTTTGCCTGGCTAAAGTGCACACTCTTAATTGAAGCAAGGTGATATTCACAGCTGCTTTGGAGGGTGGGGGATGTCACTGAGCTCACAAGTTGGAACCAGCCTGGGCAACATAGCAAGATCCAGTCTCAACAAAGAAAAATCAAATTCTTTTCCAGTGTCACTTTGTTTATCTAAAACTTTTGATTCATTCATTAATTTGCCTGTGAGTTTTCCTCACATTTCCTAAATAGAAAAGTGATTATTCTAAATGAACATCAGTTATATATAAACTATCACTCAGAAGGTGATTTATGTTGAACTGTGAGGGTCATAGTGAGGACTTTGAATTTCATTCTAATTACAGTAGAGCAGTTATGTTAAGTGTTAAATGTGGAAACTGCATGAGCTACATTGTTTTTAAAAGCCTGTTGTGTGGAGAATGCATAGCAAAGAAACAGGCATAAGCAGAAACCAGTGCTCCATTTTGTTGTATTTATTTTCTTAGATTGTCTATGAGTGGGTTTGTGTGCCACAGGGTACAAGAAAGTCAGAGGACAGTGTGTAGATCTATCCTTTCCCACTAACCATGTGGGTACCAGGAATTTAACTCTGGTCATCAGGCCTGGCAATCAGAGCTTGCACATAGGGCTGGTGAGATAGCTCAGCAGGTAAGAGCACTGACTGCTCTTCTGAAGGTCCTGAGTTCAATTCCCAGCAACCATATGAAGGCTCACAACCATCTGTACAGCTATAGTGTGCTCATAAAATAAGTAAATAAATCTTTTTTAAAAAAAGAGCTTACACATACACATATACTGACATACATGGGGGCAGAGGGAATTTATGTTTTTGGTCCTTGATGTTTTGGGGGGGTTAGGTTTGGGGTTTTTTTGTTTTGTGTTTTGATTTTTTTCAAGACGGGGTTTCTTAGTTCAAGTCCTGGCTGTCCTGGAACTTGATCTGTAGACCAGCTGACCTTGACCTTGTCCACCTACCTCTGCTTTTCCGAGTGTTGGGACTAAGGGAGGAGAGGGAGAAAATAAGTAAATAAATAAGAAAATGTAAAAAATAATAAAAGTGGATATTAAATTAGATAAGACTTTTGACCAAAGTGAACTTTTTTTTCATAGGAGATAGTCTGGGTCAGTAGCCAGGAGAAGATGTAATTACCTAGTAAATGAATTTGACTGTAGCTACATTTACACTGCTTTAAAAATCATCATTAGGGGCCAAGGAAATAGCTCAGTTTGTAAAGCGCCTGCTATACCCACATGAGAACCTGAGTTTTATCCCTAGCTGGTTATGGTAGCTTGCACTTGTAATTTCATTGCTGGAGATGCAAAGACAAGATGATCCCTGGGACTACCTGGTTAGCCATGAAAACCTGAGTTCAGCCGGGCGGTGGTTGGGAGGCAGAGGCAGGCAGATTTCTGAGTTCAAGGCCAGCCTGGTCTACAGAGTGAGTTCCCGGACAGCCAGAGCTATACAGAGAAACCCTGTCTCAAAAAACCAAAAAAAAAGAAAGAAAGAAAAAGAAAACCTGAGTTCAGATTCCCAGCATCCATGTAAGAAGTTGGTCATAGCAATGCATCCCTGTAACCCCTGCATTGCAGGTCGAGACAGGTGTCTCCTGAGAGCTAGTGGGCTACCTGATTTATCTTAGTCCAAAAGACGAACTTCTGCTTCACTGAGACATCCTGTCTCAAGACTGTAATAAAGAGAGTAACAGAAAGAGACTCAATGGCCTGCTCTGACCACTACAGATGTGCATACATGCACAAACCTGTACCCTCCACCCCCAGAGAGAGAACATGATTGATACTTGAGGTTGTCTTCTGCCTTCCACTCACATGTATGTGCACTCACATATATATATGCATATTTGAAAATTGTTGTTTTAACCAGGCATGATGACTCAAGCCTATAATTGTAGCATTTTAGAAGCTGAAGCAGGAGGAATGCTATGAGTTTAATGTCTGCTATAGCCTGAGACCTGTCTCAGAACCAAAGGAACAGCAATAAAGAGATAGCAGGACTTCCTTTATAGCACTTGCCTATAATCCCAGAACCCGAGAGGCGGATGCAGGAAGGTAGCTGCAAGTTCAAGTCTCTTCTGGGCTATGTAGCAGCTTTGAGGTCAGCCAGGTCTGTAGAGCAAGGGCCTCCCTGAAAAGTGAGTAACCACATAACAGAGTAAAGTGAAAACAAGAAATACCCTTTGAGCCGGGTGTGGTAGTGTATAGCTGTAACCCCAGCCCTCAGGAGGCCAGCCTGAGATGCTTAGTAAGTAAGACCTTGCCTGAGAGCAGAACATTTGGGGAAGAGGGGAGAAAATGAATAAATAATCTTATGAAGTTCTTGAAATATTTTAAAGACAAACACTAGAGAGAAAGTAAAAAATAAATATCTTTAGAGGGTGTGGATGGTTGAGTCTGTTTGTGGATACAGAAAGTACTAGATGTGTAAAGCCCAACAGTTACAGATGTCATGGCAGTTTCAGCTGTCTTGTCTGCATTTTCCATACTCATGTGTTTCTTTTTAAAACAAGAACTTTTTTCAATACTTTTCTCAAATGCCTTATTTATGCATTCTAGAAAAGAATTCTAAATCTATGTAGAAAAACAATAGTGCTGAAGTAAATGCGTAGTTCTGAAAAGAAGTACGTAGAAATAGAACTTTAAAAAAATCTGTACTGGGGGCTGGACAGTTGGGAGCTCATGCCTTTAATCTCAGCACTCAAGAGTCAGAGGCAAGTGAATCTCTGAGTTCAAGGCCAGCCTGGTTACAGATCAAGTTTCAAGATGGCTAAGACTGGGGCTCAGAGGTTAAGGGCACTGACTGCTCTTCCAAAGGTCCTGAGTTCAATTCCCAGCAACTACATGGTGACTCACAACCACTCGTAATGAGATTTGACACCCTTTTCTGGAATATCTGAAGACATCTACAGTGTACTTACATATAATAAATAAATAAATCTTAAAAAAAAAAAGATGGCCAGGACTATAGCGAAACCCTGTTTCCAAAAACAAAACAACTCCCATCTCCCCCCAACCCCTGCCAAAAAACAAACAAACCAGCCTCTGCTGTAAAAGCCGTCCTTAGAGCTCCCTAATGGCTGTCTATCTTCACACTGGCTGGTTCCTGGTCACATCTCAAAGCTGAAGCTGTGATTGAACTCCTCAGGACTACCTTATGGCACTGTCGCTGCAACAAGAACAGCAGAGTCAAGAAATCAATTGGGAGCAAATCCCAGAAGGAATCAGTGACTTGGAGCTGGCAAAGAAACTCCAGGAAGAGGAGGACCGACGGGCCTCTCAGTACTACCAAGAGCAGGAGCAGGCTCAGGCTGCTGTGGCTACCATCACTCCTTCCACACAGGCCCAGGTAAAACAGCAGCTCTGCCAACCTCAAACATGACTGTCACTTCAGCAGTGAAGGAATATCTGTTTGGGTAAAGCAGTTGTTTGTCAGCTCTGGCTTTTCAGATGTGTTAGCATGTCAGCACCCAAGGGTTGGGCTTGTTGTTTTAATTTGTTTTTATATTTATTAATTTTATTTTATGTGCGTGAATGTTTTGCTTGCATGTATTTCTGTGCACCTTGTGTGTGCCCTGTGCCTACAGAAGTCAAAAGAGGGCATCTGATCCCAGAAACTGGAGTTTTGTACAGTTGTGAGCCACCATGTGGGTGCTAGGAATCGAACCCAGGTTCTCTTAACTGCTGAGCCATCTCTCTAGCCCTACCTGTGGAACTTTTGCACATTGTTCTAAGTTTTTTGCTATCCTATTTCTGATTTCACAAAAATGCTTTTTTAAAGAGGTTCTGACAAGATTATTCAGCTGTTTTCTTAAGTTATTTAGAGCTGCAAATATAAACCAACTTGAACAAAGTGCTTCCTTTGAGTTAGAGGCAGCCTAAGGTTTTGTTGAAAAGAGTGTAGTTTTTGGAGCCAGAGAGATAAGGGCTCATAGTTCTTGCTGGTTCTCTCTTCCTATTGCAAACACTTGGTCATAGTCCTGTCTCTCATCAGTGAGCCAGAAGACTTCATCCTGAGGCTTCTTTAGACTGGCATTTAGCTCAATTTCCAATATGTATTCAGCATAGGGTAGCATCTCTCTCCTTGTCAGGGTTGTTGTTCATATTTTAAGCAGTAAAATTTGACTGTCACACAAGTTCTACGAGCAAAATCTCATTTCATGAATTAAAAAAGTATCCCTTTCTTTTATGCTAACCTACACCATGCCAGAACCTTTCTCTTTGGCATAGGTACACAAGAAAACAAGATGCCTTTTAGGATCTCATGAAACCACGTATAGAATTCACCATTAAAGGGCTGGGCTTATGGCTCAGCAGGTAAGAATGTTTGCTGTGCAAACATGAAGACCTGAGTTCAATCCCAAGTATTCACAAAAAAGGCCAGATATAACTATGCACATATAGCTGTGCTGGACAGACAGGAGGATCTCAGCAGCTTGATGGCCACTAAACTAGCTCTAGATTCTGTGAGAGAACATCTCTCAAGGAAATAAGGCTGAGAGTGACAGATGACACCAGATGTACATCCTGGCTTTGCTTTCTCACCACACTCAAGTGTATGCATACGTATTTTCTCTCCCTTTCTCCATTAAAATACATGTAAAACTCCTGCCTTTAAATCAAGTACTAACTACTCAAGCTTAGCAGGCGATTCCTACTATGTTAGAATCATCTTTTCATTTTGTTCAAGTTCATAAAACACACTATTTTATATTCTCAGTTCTCAGGATTCTTGTTATTTTGCTTTTAAGATCTGTTTATTATGGTATTTAATGAAATCCTGAAGAAATATTATATTTTACCAAAATTGTCATTTTAACATAAATATTTAAACTAGAAGCTTAAATAATTATAGATAATTATATATTTTGAATAGTGAATGCATTAGTTAATTTGTACATTAATTATTTTATATGAGATATCTTCTATATTTACTTCTCTCATACCCAACAGAAGCAACTTAGAGAAGAAAGGTTTATTGTGACTTATGGTAAAGGGTGCAGTTCATCATGGTCAGGAAGACTTGGCTGGAGGAAGTAGGAGTTAGTAGCCTCGACTTTCCATCCTTCCCATCATGAAGCAGCCTCAGAACCAAGGCAGGAAGACAAGCCCTACCACATCCCTCGCTATCACACCACCTGTATACAAACCAGCTAGGCCCTCTTCTCTAAGATACCCAAACCTCCCATGGCAACAGGCCAGCTGTGGACTAGGGGCATCTCCTACTCTAATCCTAGCACCTGTGAGCAGAAGCTGTGCCCCCGTGTCCCCAAAGCTTCTGTTTCTGTAAGGATGCCTTGTCTTTGTGACTAGCTAG